>CM059211.1:29335758-29352445 GCA_030347435.1 Clarias fuscus | reverse complement strand
TTATTAGCCTATTTCACATTTTGAGCATAAGAAGTGCATATTAATTCGTTTTGTGTGTTTTACATGACCATGAATTAGAAGTGTGAGAAAACCGCTTTCCTGAGCTCGGACAGCGCTTAGAACACGGCAAACGCTGTATCTCATCATGAGACGCATGAAAGTAAAAGGAATTATCATTTCCAACACTTTCTTGCATTCTTGCACAAATGTTGAATAACGACTTTTTTATTAGTCTATTTCACATTTTGAGCATAAAAAGTGCATATTAATTCGTTTTGTGTGTTTTACATGACCATGAATTAGAAGTGTGAGAAAACCGCTTTCCTGAGCTCGGACAGCGCTTAGAACACGGCAAACGCTGTATCTCATCATGAGACGCATGAAGGTGAAAGGAATAAACATTTCCAACATTTTCATGCATTGTTGGCATAAATGTTGAATAACTACTTTTCTGTTAGTCTGTTTCACATTTTGAGCATAAGAAGTGCATATTAATTCGTTTTGTGTGTTTTACATGACCATGAATTAGAAGTGTGAGAAAACCGCTTTCCTGAGCTCGGACAGCGCTTAGAACACGGCAAACGCTGTATCTCATCATGAGACGCATGAAGGTGAAAGGAATAAACATTTCCAACATTTTCATGCATTGTTGGCATAAATGTTGAATAACTACTTTTTTGTTAGTCTGTTTCACATTTTGAGCATAAGAAGTGCATATTAATTCGTTTTGTGTGTTTTACATGACCATGAATTAGAAGTGTGAGAAAACCGCTTTCCTGAGCTCGGACAGCGCTTAGAACACGGCAAACGCTGTATCTCATCATGAGACGCATGAAAGTAAAAGGAATTATCATTTCCAACATTCATGCATTCTTGCACAAATGTTGAATAACGACTTTTTTATTAGTCTATTTCACATTTTGAGCATAAAAAGTGCATATTAATTCGTTTTGTGTGTTTTACATGACCATGAATTAGAAGTGTGAGAAAACCGCTTTCCTGAGCTCGGACAGCGCTTAGAACACGGCAAACGCTGTATCTCATCATGAGACGCATGAAGGTGAAAGGAATTAACATTTCCAACATTTTCATGAATTCTTGGCACAAATGTTGAATAACGACTTTCTTATTAGCCTATTTCACATTTTGAGCATAAGAAGTGCATATTAATTCGTTTTGTGTGTTTTACATGACCATGAATTAGAAGTGTGAGAAAACCGCTTTCCTGAGCTCGGACAGCGCTTAGAACACGGCAAACGCTGTATCTCATCATGGGACGCATGAAAGTGAAAGGAATGATCATTTTCCAGACTTTCATGCATTCTTGCACAAATGTTGAATAACTACCTTTCTTTGAGTCTTTTTCACATTTTGAGCTTACAAAGTGCATATTAATTCATTTTGTGTGTTTCACCGGACCATGAATTAGAAGTGTGAGAAAACCGCTTTCCTGAGCTCGGACAGCGCTTAGAACACGGCAAACGCTGTATCTCATCATGAGACGCATGAAGGTGAAAGGAATTAACATTTCCAACATTTTCATGCATTCTTGGCACAAATGTTGAATAACGACTTTCTTATTAGCCTATTTCACATTTTGAGCATAAGAAGTGCATATTAATTCGTTTTGTGTGTTTTACATGACCATGAATTAGAAGTGTGAGAAACCCGCTTTCCTGAGCTCGGACAGCGCTTAGACCACGGCAAACGCTGTATCTCATCATGAGACGCATGAAAGTAAAAGGAATAATCATTTCCAACACTTTCTTGCATTCTTGCACAAATGTTGAATAACGACTTTTTTATTAGTCTATTTCACATTTTGAGCATAAAAAGTGCATATTAATTCGTTTTGTGTGTTTTACATGACCATGAATTAGAAGTGTGAGAAAACCGCTTTCCTGAGCTCGGACAGCGCTTAGAACACGGCAAACGCTGTATCTCATCATGAGACGCATGAAGGTGAAAGGAATAAACATTTCCAACATTTTCATGCATTGTTGGCATAAATGTTGAATAACTACTTTTCTGTTAGTCTGTTTCACATTTTGAGCATAAGAAGTGCATATTAATTCGTTTTGTGTGTTTTACATGACCATGAATTAGAAGTGTGAGAAAACCGCTTTCCTGAGCTCGGACAGCGCTTAGAACACGGCAAACGCTGTATCTCATCATGAGACGCATGAAGGTGAAAGGAATAAACATTTCCAACATTTTCATGCATTGTTGGCATAAATGTTGAATAACTACTTTTTTGTTAGTCTGTTTCACATTTTGAGCATAAGAAGTGCATATTAATTCGTTTTGTGTGTTTTACATGACCATGAATTAGAAGTGTGAGAAAACCTGCTTTCCTGAGCTCGGACAGCGCTTAGAACACGGCAAACGCTGTATCTCATCATGAGACGCATGAAAGTAAAAGGAATTATCATTTCCAACACATTCTTGCACAAATGTTGAATAACGACTTTTTTATTAGTCTATTTCACATTTTGAGCATAAAAAGTGCATATTAATTCGTTTTGTGTGTTTTACATGACCATGAATTAGAAGTGTGAGAAAACCGCTTTCCTGAGCTCGGACAGCGCTTAGAACACGGCAAACGCTGTATCTCATCATGAGACGCATGAAGGTGAAAGGAATTAACATTTCCAACATTTTCATGAATTCTTGGCACAAATGTTGAATAACGACTTTCTTATTAGCCTATTTCACATTTTGAGCATAAGAAGTGCATATTAATTCGTTTTGTGTGTTTTACATGACCATGAATTAGAAGTGTGAGAAACCCGCTTTCCTGAGCTCGGACAGCGCTTAGAACACGGCAAACGCTGTATCTCATCATGGGACGCATGAATGTGAAAGGAATGATCATTTTCCAGACTTTCATGCATTCTTGCACAAATGTTGAATAACTTACCTTTCTTTGAGTCTTTTTCACATTTTGAGCTTACAAAGTGCATATTAATTCATTTTGTGTGTTTCACCGGACCATGAATTAGAAGTGTGAGAAAACCGCTTTCCTGAGCTCGGACAGCGCTTAGAACACGGCAAACGCTGAATCTCATCATGAGACGCATGAAGGTGAAAGGAATTAACATTTCCAACATTTTCATGCATTGTTGGCATAAATGTTGAATAACAACTTTTTTGTTAGTCTGTTTCACATTTTGAGCATAAGAAGTGCATATTAATTCGTTTTGTGTGTTTTACATGACCATGAATTAGAAGTGTGAGAAAACCGCTTTCCTGAGCTCGGACAGCGCTTAGAACACGGCAAACGCTGTATCTCATCATGAGACGCATGAAGGTGAAAGGAATAAACATTTCCAACATTTTCATGCATTGTTGGCATAAATGTTGAATAACGACTTTTCTGTTAGTCTGTTTCACATTTTGAGCATAAGAAGTGCATATTAATTCGTTTTGTGTGTTTTACATGACCATGAATTAGAAGTGTGAGAAAACCGCTTTCCTGAGCTCGGACAGCGCTTAGAACACGGCAAACGCTGTATCTCATCATGAGACGCATGAAGGTGAAAGGAATTAACATTTCCAACATTTTCATGCATTCTTGGCACAAATGTTGAATAACGACTTTCTTATTAGCCTATTTCACATTTTGAGCATAAGAAGTGCATATTAATTCGTTTTGTGTGTTTTACATGACCATGAATTAGAAGTGTGAGAAACCCGCTTTCCTGAGCTCGGACAGCGCTTAGAACACGGCAAACGCTGTATCTCATCATGAGACGCATGAAAGTAAAAGGAATTATCATTTCCAACACTTTCTTGCATTCTTGCACAAATGTTGAATAACGACTTTTTTATTAGTCTATTTCACATTTTGAGCATAAAAAGTGCATATTAATTCGTTTTGTGTGTTTTACATGACCATGAATTAGAAGTGTGAGAAAACCGCTTTCCTGAGCTCGGACAGCGCTTAGAACACGGCAAACGCTGTATCTCATCATGAGACGCATGAAGGTGAAAGGAATAAACATTTCCAACATTTTCATGCATTGTTGGCATAAATGTTGAATAACGACTTTTTTGTTAGTCTGTTTCACATTTTGAGCATAAGAAGTGCATATTAATTCGTTTTGTGTGTTTTACATGACCATGAATTAGAAGTGTGAGAAAACCGCTTTCCTGAGCTCGGACAGCGCTTAGAACACGGCAAACGCTGTATCTCATCATGAGACGCATGAAGGTGAAAGGAATTAACATTTCCAACATTTTCATGCATTGTTGGCATAAATGTTGAATAACGACTTTTTTGTTAGTCTGTTTCACATTTTGAGCATAAGAAGTGCATATTAATTCGTTTTGTGTGTTTTACATGACCATGAATTAGAAGTGTGAGAAAACCGCTTTCCTGAGCTCGGACAGCGCTTAGAACACGGCAAACGCTGTATCTCATCATGAGACGCATGAAGGTGAAAGGAATTAACATTTCCAACATTTTCATGCATTGTTGGCATAAATGTTGAATAACGACTTTTTTGTTAGTCTGTTTCACATTTTGAGCATAAGAAGTGCATATTAATTCGTTTTGTGTGTTTTACATGACCATGAATTAGAAGTGTGAGAAAACCGCTTTCCTGAGCTCGGACAGCGCTAAGAACACGGCAAACGCTGTATCTCATCATGAGACGCATGAAAGTGAAAGGAATTATCATTTTCCAGACTTTCATGCATTCTTGCACAAATGTTGAATAACTACCTTTCTTTGAGTCTTTTTCACATTTTGAGCTTACAAAGTGCATATTAATTCATTTTGTGTGTTTCACCGGACCATGGATTAGTTGTGTGAGAAAACCGCTTTCCTGAGCTCGTACAGCGCTTAGAACACGGCAAACGCTGTATCTCATCATGAGACGCATGAAGGTGAAAGGAATAAACATTTCCAACATTTTCCTGCATTGTTGGCATAAATGTTGAATAACTACTTTTTTGTTAGTCTGTTTCACATTTTGAGCATAAGAAGTGCATATTAATTCGTTTTGTGTGTTTTACATGACCATGAATTAGAAGTGTGAGAAAACCGCTTTCCTGAGCTCGGACAGCGCTTAGAACACGGCAAACGCTGTATCTCATCATGAGACGCATGAAAGTGAAAGGAATGATCATTTTCCAGACTTTCATGCATTCTTGCACAAATGTTGAATAACTACCTTTCTTTGAGTCTTTTTCACATTTTGAGCTTACAAAGTGCATATTAATTCATTTTGTGTGTTTCACCGGACCATGAATTAGAAGTGTGAGAAAACCGCTTTCCTGAGCTCGGACAGCGCTTAGAACACGGCAAACGCTGTATCTCATCATGAGACGCATGAAGGTGAAAGGAATTAACATTTCCAACATTTTCATGCATTCTTGGCACAAATGTTGAATAACGACTTTCTTATTAGCCTATTTCACATTTTGAGCATAAGAAGTGCATATTAATTCGTTTTGTGTGTTTTACATGACCATGAATTAGAAGTTTGACAAAACCGCTTTCCTGAGCTCGGACAGCGCTTAGAACACGGCAAACGCTGTATCTCATCATGGGACGCATGAAAGTGAAAGGAATGATCATTTTCCAGACTTTCATGCATTCTTGCACAAATGTTGAATAACTACCTTTCTTTGAGTCTTTTTCACATTTTGAGCTTACAAAGTGCATATTAATTCATTTTGTGTGTTTCACCGGACCATGGATTAGTTGTGTGAGAAAACCGCTTTCCTGAGCTCGTACAGCGCTTAGAACACGGCAAACGCTGTATCTCATCATGAGACGCATGAAGGTGAAAGGAATAAACATTTCCAACATTTTCATGCATTGTTGGCATAAATGTTTAACTACTTTTTTGTTAGTCTGTTTCACATTTTGAGCATAAGAAGTGCATATTAATTCGTTTTGTGTGTTTTACATGACCATGAATTAGAAGTGTGAGAAAACCGCTTTCCCGAGCTCGGACAGCGCTTAGAACACGGCAAACGCTGTATCTCATCATGGGACGCATGAAAGTGAAAGGAATGATCATTTTCCAGACTTTCATGCATTCTTGCACAAATGTTGAATAACTACTTTTCTTTGAGTCTTTTTCACATTTTGAGCTTACAAAGTGCATATTAATTCATTTTGTGTGTTTCACCGGACCATGGATTAGTTGTGTGAGAAAACCGCTTTCCTGAGCTCGTACAGCGCTTAGAACACGGCAAACGCTGTATCTCATCATGAGACGCATGAAGGTGAAAGGAATAAACATTTCCAACATTTTCATGCATTGTTGGCATAAATGTTGAATAACTACTTTTTTGTTAGTCTGTTTCACATTTTGAGCATAAGAAGTGCATATTAATTCGTTTTGTGTGTTTTACATGACCATGAGTTAGTTGTGTGAGAAAACCGCTTTCCTGAGCTCGGACAGCGCTAAGAACACGGCAAACGCATTATCGCAGGATGTGAAGCATAAAATTGAAAGGAATGATCATTTCCAACACTTTCATGAATTCTTGCATAAATGTTGAAGAACTACTTTTCTTTTAGTCTTTTTCACATTTTGAGCTTAAAAAGTGCATATTAATTCGTTTTGTGTGTTTTACAAGACCATGAGTTAGAAGTGTGAGAAACCCGCTTTCCTGAGCTGGTACAGTCAAAACGCTTTGATGATGAATAACAATTTTTTTTGTTATTCTTCTTCACGATATGAGCAAAGAACCTCCATATAAATGCATTTTGTACGTTTATCATTTTTATGCCTTTAGTTCTGTGAGAAAACCTCTTTTCGGAGCTCGTACATGGCTAAGCACACGGCAGACGCTTTTTCTCATCATTAGACGGTTAAAAGTGAAAGGAATGATCATTTCCAACATGTTCATGCATTCAGTCAGTCATGTTGAGTACACACACACTTCAACATAGACAAGTTAAGCAGGCTGCTTTTGGTGGACAAAATGATAGAGGAATAGAATGTGACTGACAGACACGCACAAGTGATCGTTGCCAGAATGTCCATGTAGAGCACTCATTGATAAAGTGGGTTGGGGTGATTGCAGAAGTATTATTGTAATAATTATTATTTATTTTATAGCACTATTCTACACACACAAACGCTACAAACATTAAACATACATTAAACATACTACACACACTCATACGACACACAAACATACAACACATAAATTCATACAATCTCACACACAGATACACACACACTACATAAAGTCACAAACAAACACCGGTATGGTAAAAAATATGGTACACTGAAAAACACGCATACTACACACAAACACACATGCCACACACACAGTCTACACATACACACTCACACACTCACACACTCACACATGCACTAAACTTTAACGCTTCCAATTTAAGCAGGCCCTTTTTATTGGACACTAATATTAAGGTTTATTATGGAACTCATAAACACCCACAATTGACCCTAGCCTGAATGTAAACATGGATGACTCATCAATGATGCCGGTTGATGAGAGGTTGAGGGTAATTGCAGAAGTATAATTATTATTAATTGCATTTTTATTTTATTTTATTTTTCAAACGTCTGGGCCGTTTTGTAAGTCAGTCTCACACACACACACACACACACACACACACACACACACACGCACACACACACACAGACACACACACACACACAGACACACACACACACACACACCCACACACACACACACACACACACACATGCACACACACACACACACACACACACATAAACTTACACACACACACACATACATATAAACTTACACACACACACACACAAACTTACACACACACACAGATATTACACTCATTGCACAAATACACACCTATACTTCAAACAAATGAACACACATAATTCACACATACAAGCAAAAATACTACATACACACACTTCAACATGAACTTCAAGAATTTTAAGTTAAGCAGGCTGCTTTTAGTGGACAAAATGATAGAGGTATAGTATGTGACTGACAGAAACACAAGTGATCGTTGCCTGAATGTGGAGGTCTTAGCATGCTGAAAAGGCACACAGGTTGTGAGGTTCAAACAAGTGGCGATGGCACAGGTGCTTCGGCCGGCTCATCGTTGCTTGTAACTATATTTCTTCTTTTTTTTTTAAAAGGTCGCAAGGTCAACTTCTTGGCTTTCGTATTCAAAAAGGTCCTTGGTGGACAGCCAGATCAGGGAATAGTATGTGCCTGTCTGGGACCCATTAATATTCCTTGCCTGATTGTGTATGCGGGGTCCCCATTGTGATGTTCCTGTAGATGGACCTGCAGCTTAAGCGAGCTTGAGGAGGTGTTTATTTTCAGGGACTGGTGAGGAGTGACCAGCTGTATGCAACTGAAATTAAATCTTTGTTGTATCTTCAATTGCCCCATGTGCCGATGTACCTTCTTGCGTTCAAACTCAAGCAGATTTTTTTAGGGGGAACTCCTAGATACATTGTTCTGGGTGAGGCCCTTGTTCTTGGGACTTCCTCTGGAAGCATGGGTAGCCAACTTAGCTGCAGGGAGCAGATTTATCATGCAATCCTAGGTTCTTTGTCGGGGTTGTCGAAGTTGTTGGCCCTTCCTCTATGAGAATACCTCCTATATGTCCAACCATTTGTGAAAGACTGGAAAAGGGGGTTGTGGATGTTTTAGATAGCATAGATGCTATGACTCTATCTGCTTGACAAAATGCCACGAGTATCCCATGCATTTACAAAGAGGTACTGCTGCCTATTATGGAACGCTCACCACTTAGCACATCATACTTTAGAGAGCTCTACGGTCATCTCTGTGTGCCTCTAATTTCTGTGCCACAAGTGTGGTTCTTAGCAAAGTTTGCAACAGAAAAGAGTGGTACGCTGAGTCAGGCAGTTACAGGAATTCAAAGACATCCTGAAGACACACACACACACACGCACACTCACACAAACACACAGACACACACGCATACACACACACACACACACACACACCCACACACACACACACACGCACACACACACACATTCTACCCATTCCACAGAAACAATGACCTGCTCAAGCCCTGTGCGCCCTTATATTCACCACCAAACCCAGATGACATTGAGACCACAGTGGCAACCCAGAAACAGATGTCCAGGAATAGCTATGCCTGAAACTTATGTCATATTTGTTTAAGAGGTCTTAGCATGCTGAAAAGGCACACAGGTTGTGAGGTTCAAACAAGTGGCGATGGCACAGGTGCTTCGGCCGGCTCATCGTTGCTTGTAACTATATTTCTTCTTTTTTTTTAAAACGTCGCAAGGTCAACTTCTTGGCTTTCGTATTCAAAAAGGTCCTTGTTGGACAGCCAGATCAAGGAATAGTATGTGCCTGTCTGGGACCCATTAATATTCCTTGCCTGATTGTGTATGCGGGGTCCCCATTGTGATGTTCCTGTAGATGGACCTGCAGCTTAAGCGAGCTTGAGGAGGTGTTTATTTTCAGGGACTGGTGAGGAGCGACCAGCTGTATGCAACTGAAATTAAATCTTTGTTGTATCTTCAATTGCCCCATGTGCCGATGTACCTTCTTGCGTTCAAACGTAAGCAGATTTTTTTAGGGGGAACTCCTAGATCCACTGTTCTGGGTGAGGCCCTTGTTCTTGGGGCTTCCTCTGGAAGCATGGGTAGCCAACTTAGCTGCAGGGAGCAGATTTATCATGCAATCCTAGGTTCTTTTTCGGGGTTGTCGAAGTTTTTGGCCCTTCCTCTTTGAGAATACCTCTTTTAAGTCCAACCGTTTGTGAAAGACTGGAAAAGGGGGTTGTGGATGTTTTAGATAGCTTAGATGCTATGACTCTATCTGCTTGACAAAATGCCACGAGTATCCAACGCATTTCCAAAAAGGTACTGCTGCGTCATCACTTAGCACATCATACTTTAGAGAGCTCTTCGGTCGTCTCTGTGTGCCTTTAATTTCTGTGCCACAAGTGTGGTTCCTAGCAAAGTTTGCAACAGAAAAGAGCGGTAAGCTGAGTCGGGTAGTTCCAGGAATTCAAACACATCCTGAACACACACACGCACACACACACACACACACACACACACACTACAATCTATACACACTACACACACACCTTCTACACAACTACCAAACACACAAACACTAGACACACACACACACACTCTACACATATACACAACCATTACACATGCCTTCTAGACTCATATAAACACAGACGCTCACTACAAACACATACTCACATCCCAATCACACATAGCACACACACAGTACACATCATAAATAAACACAACAAATCGGAACCACAGACAAACGCACATGTCTCACACACATCCTAGAACTCTACACAAACAATGATCTGCTCAAGCACCAGTGCCATTACAGTTGCCACCAAACCCGTTTGACATTGTGTGACAGCTAACAATGCCTAACTAGAAAGACACGTCCAGCCGTTAAACTTATGTCATATTTGTTTAAGAGGTCGTAGCGTGCTAAAAAGTCACACAGATTGTGAGGTATGACCAAATGGCGATGGCATAGTTGTTTGTTCCCGTTCATCGCTGCTTATAATTATATTTCTTTTTTGTCTTTCGGCTGTTCCCTTTCACGGCTCGCCACAGCGAATCATCCGCCTCCATCTAACCCTATCTTTGTATCCTCTTCTCTCACGCCAACTAAATTTATGTCCTCTCTAACTACATCCATAAATCTCCTCTTTGGTCTTCCACTAGACCTCCTGCTTGGCAGTTCCAGCCTCAGCATCCTTCTATCCATATATTCACAATCTGTCCCCTGAACAAGTCCAAACAACATCAATCTGGCCTCTCTGACTTTATCTCCAAAACATATAACATGGGTTGGCCCTCTGATGAACTTATTCTCAATCCTATCTATCATTGTCACGCACAAAGAGAACCTCAACATCTTCATCTCCGCTACCTCCAGCTCTGCCTCCTGTCTTTTCTTCAGTGCCACTAAGCCATAGAGCATCGCTGGTCTCAAAACTGTCTTGTACACCTTTCCTTACATTCTCGCTGATACTCTTTTATCACACAGCCCACCTGACACTTTTCTCCACCCGATCCTTCATTCCTCTGCTTTCCGGAACATACCTCCACTTCTCCAAATTTTCCTCCACCTGTTCCCTGCTCTCGCTACAAAGCATCATATTCCAAGGAGACTCCTGTCTAACCTCATCTGTCATCCAGTCCATCACCAGAGCAAACAAAAAGGGGCTTAGAGCCTTTTTTCCTTGATGCAGACCCACCTCCACCTTAAAATCTTCTGTCACACCTACAGCACATCTCACCACTGTCTTACAGCTCTCATACATGTCCTGCACCACACTAACATACTTCTCTGCCACTCCAGACTTCCTCATACAACACCACAGATCCTATCTCGGCACACTGTTGTATGCTTTTTCTAAATCCACAAAGATACAATGCAAGTCTATATTACCTTCGCTGTGCTTCTCCATCAGCATCCTCAAACCAAATACTGCATCTGTTGTACTTTTTCTAGGTATGAAACCATATTGCACTTTACAAATGCTCACCTCTGCCCTTAACCTAGCTTCCACTACTCTTTCTAAAAAGGTTCATTTGTATGGCTCATAAGCTTTATGCCTCTGTAATTGCCACAGCTCTGCCCTTGTTCTTAAAAATCGGCACCAATAAACTTCTCCTCCATTCCTCTGGAATCCTCTCACTTTCCAAGGTATTGTTAAACAAACTAGTTAGAAACTCTACTGCAACCTCTCCTAAGCACTTCCATACCTCCACAGATATGTCATCAGGACCAACAGTCCCAACATTCAAAGTCCCTACTATCACTCCTAAACTCATGCCTTTCCTTTTCTCTCTCTGCTTTCGAACAGCAGCCTGTAGGTCAACAGCACTGGTGGCGGTCGTTGTTAACCGGGGCCGTGACCAATCCGGTATGGAAATGATATTTATGGTTCGCATCATTGATTTGGCAAATGTTTTGCGTCGGATGCCCTTCCTGACACAACCTGGCACAAGAAGACACTGGATTGCACCCCCCGTAACCACATTGCATTGCTTGTAATTTTTTTTTATTTTAAAAAGCCGCATGGCCAACTTCTTGGCCTTCATCTTCACAGAGCTCCTCGGTTGGCAACCAGACCGGGGAATAGTATGTGCCTGTCTTGACGCATAAGCATTCCTCGACTGACCATGTATGCGGGGTCCCCACTGTGATATTGATGGTGATAGACCCACCAGAGTGCTGCAGAGGACTGGCATGAGCAAGCTTGAGGAGGTGTTTATCTTCATTAACTGTGGAGTGACCGGCGTTACGCAACCGATATTGCCCGATGGCCTGACGTACCGATGTACATTCTTGACATCAACCTTTAGCAGCAGGTTCTTGGGGAACTTCTAGACCCACTGTTCTAGGTGAGGCTCTGGGTTTTGGGGGCTTGCTCTGGCAACGTGGGTAGATTGTAGGCAAACTGGCTGCAGGGAGCAAATTGATCACGCAATCCTAGGTTCTTTGTGGGAGGAGGAGTGCAGTTTTTGTCCCTACCTCTTTGAGGATACCTCCTATAAGTCCAGCTGTTTGTGAGACACTGGGGAAGGGGGTTGTTGGTGGATGAGATGGCTCAGACCCTATGATTCTATCTGCTTGACAGGATGGCACAAGTAACCAACCCATTTCCACAAACGTACCGCGGCCTACTATGGAATGCTCACCACCTAGCATATCATAGAGCCACTCGGCCTTCTCTGAACGCACCAGACAAAAATGTCTACAAACATACACACTCACACACGTACACACATCTAAAAAAACAAAAAAAACACATATACACACAAACACACATACACGGCACAGACATGAACACCACAAATTACACTGTAATTACCTAAAGACACTCACACAATAAACAAACTTTACATACATATCCTAAACACACCCCACACACACACACACAAACAAACACACTTCATACACAGACGACACAGACAAACACGACACACACAAACACACATACACATACTACACACACACATATATACACACACATGCGCACACACACTATAAACAAACACAGACACACACAAACTTACACATACACATCCTACACATACAATACACATCCTTCACACACCTCACATACAGTACACTGGTACACACCAACTACATATCCTACACTTACAGTACACACACACACGCCTTACACACAGTACACATTCTCTACACACCCTATGCCTCCTACACAAATGAAGACCGGGCCCAAGCACCTGTGCCATTATAGTGGTCACCAAGCAATCACAATCGTCGAAGTTGGACATCTCTTTCTATGTTTCATTACAAATAGAAAGAGACGTCCAACTTCGACGATGAATTAAACTTAAGCCATATTTAGTGACATCATTGTCCAGTGGGTTTTAGGGTTCTCAGCATGCTCAAAAGTCACTCAGGTTGTGCGGACGGGTACCTATGGCACAGATGCTTGGGCCTGCTCATCATTGCTTTCAAATATATTTCTTCTTTTTATTTTAATAGGCTGCAACAAGGGCAAACGTCTAGGTTTTCATCTTCTGAGAGAACTTCTTGATGGACTTCCTGCCCGTTGTATGGTATGCGCCATCCCCATGAGTGTTCAATGCAGAGGTTTGCACTGGACTGGCTTGAGCAAGCTTGAGGTGGGGTTTATCTTCATCGACCAGAGAATGACCGGTGGTAATCAACCAAAATGAATGCTCGTTGTATCTTATATGGCCCGATGTTCTTCTTGGCATCCACCTTCAGCCGGAAGTACTTTGGGGAACTTTCAGACTCATTGTCCTGGGTGAGGCTTGGGGCCTTGGGCTCTTGCTCTGAGAACATGGGTAGACCGTGGCCAAATTGGGGCCTACAATGGGCAGATTGATCATGCCCTTCAGCCTTGTCTGTGTGCTTTTCTTTCTTTGTGGTTGACCTGGCCGGATTCGGAGTTCCAGGAATTACCTACTATAGACAAGCATGGTAAATCTGTGACAGACACCTATCATGTCTGCCTAAGATGTGAAATACCTAGTTACAGGTTTGTGTTCTTGATCAACCGACCAGTGTTTACAGTTCAGGGACACCTGGTTCTGAAGCAGGTTACAACCTGGCCAATAGAACCCTGCACTGTTGTTTGGAGAACACTTTTAGGATGGCTGCAACTTACGGCGACTTCACTGACTTGGAGGAGTACACTTCATAAGCGACCAGCTATTTCAACCAGTGCACCGATGAAGAACATCATCTCATGACCAACCAGAAACTTTACTGGATTTACACATGCACTTGTGAAGACCCGAGACTTCACCATCAGAAGAGCATGGGCCAAACTTTCCCAGGCCATAGAGAGGCGAAGACCAGAGAATGCTTATCCAGTCATGTGGCAGGGCATACAAGCCATCACCATCAAAAGGACATCACCAAAGGTAACTCATCGTCACCCGCCTGTGACAGTGACGGCGCCATTCCATTCCTCGAATTGCAGAGGTTAACGGTCTGGTGTAGGCACAACAACCTGTCTCTTGTGGCTGATTGGACATACAGATCACACTCACTCTTCACCCTCCTGCCATCTGGAAAAAGATAGCAAAGCATTCGGTCACTCACATCCAGACTGTGCAAACAGCGTCTTTTCACATGACATCCATCTCCTCAACAAAAGAGGGACTTGACTGATAAACAAGCACAAACACACACACCCACACACACAATCACTCAGATAACTGCGAACATTGAGACAGAATGGATAAACATGCATGCGCAACAAAACTGATCATCACCCATCTAGCAAATTGTCCATACTGACTGAACAGATAAACTGAAATAACTGATTATGCACACTGATCAACATGACACACATAAATGGCTCACACCAACCTGGAATTGCACTTTTGCACAATATCCATTTGATCTTTGCTGCTACTTCATAAAAATGTCTCCTGATGAGGAATGAGTCCTCAACTCATTACGGCATCAGCACAAAGTAATGAAATGTGTCATGTTGTCACATTGTGATTTTGTTACTCTTGTTTGCACATTTGCATGAGCACTTTATGCTGTCTCTTTTTTTTCTATAGAACTTAGTTTTCTGTTAAACATGTCAATCTTTCTTGTCACAGCTAGGCAGCTAATTATGCTGCTTATTTAGCTAGTTAGTTTTTGTTCATTCATGATGTTAATTTATGTTGTATGCAGGACCTTGCTCCTAGAGGTTTCGTGTCACTGTGGTATATGGTATATGGTTGAAATGAAAATAAAACCCTACTTGAACTTGGCTCAGTTAGCCTGGCTTTTGAACACATAACGTGAACAACAAGCTAAAGCCCCATCCTTTGTGTTCACCTACACCTAGACATTGTGGCACGCCCATTGCTGTGATGCTGGTATCCAGTCAGCTATGTCTTTCCACTACAGAAACATTACCTCACACCGCGTCATTCCTAGGCTGACCCGCCATCCTCAAGCCTCCGACCTGCATTGGGGGAAGGCTACCTATACACCAACATTTGCCCATATATTTGCTGCCGCTCCTCTGTCCCTGCTCAATGCTTACTGAATGTATCCACATTGTTTTATTCTATAAAATATAAACAAAAAGCTGTTTTCTGTATTTATATTTTTTTTCTTATTTTCTTATGTCATATTTAGTTGCACGTTTTCATATTCATACTCTATTAATTTATTAGAACAGTCATATTCTTTGTTGAAATACTCTTTTTTTATTTTTTGTGCTTGGGTCATGCACGTTGTCAAAGCATTTCTCTGAATATCATGTTGTGTATGACATCTGTATGTGTTAACATCTATTAATTTAGCAACTTCGTCATTCTTTTTAAGGTTGCTTCCTTTTTAACTGTATGTAAAAAACATAAGGGTGTGAATCAGCTTTCACATAAAGTTAAAATAAGATTTGTGAATATTAGAAAAGTCAAAGAAAAACTTTCCAAAACTAATCAATTCTGGCATAAATGTTCAATAACAACTTTTTTGTTATTCTTTTTCACGTTTTTCACGTACTCAAGTGTGAAAACTGAAAATAAACTTTTTTGACATGTTTTACATGACCATCAATTAGTTGAGAGAGACAACCACTTTCCTGGGTACGGCAAGCGCTAAAAACACATCAATCTCAGTATAAGCAGCATAAAACTGAAAGAAATGATCATTTCCAACACTTTCATGCATTATGCATTATCAAATTGAGTGACAATTTCTTTGTCTTTGAAAAAGTCATGTTTTGAGCCCAAAATGTGCATAATAATTCGTTTTAAGTGTTTTGCATGACCATGCATTAGTTCTGTGAGAAAACCTCTTTCCGGAACTCGTACATGGCTAAGAACACGGCAGACGCTTTTTCTCATCATTAGACGGTTAAAAGTGAAAGGAATGATCATTTCCAACACGTTCATGCATTATGGAATGAATGTTGATTAATTACTTTTTTGTTAGTCTTTTTCACATTTTGAGCATAAAAAGTGCATATTAATTCGTTTTGTGTGTTTTACATGACCATGAATTAGAAGTGTGAGAAAACCGCTTTCCTGAGCTCGGACAGCGCTTAGAACACGGCAAACGCTGTATCTCATCATGAGACGCATGAAAGGTAAAAGGAATTATCATTTCCAACACTTTCTTGCATTCTTGCACAAATGTTGAATAACGACTTTTTTATTAGTCTATTTCACATTTTGAGCAA
>CM059211.1:29325758-29330758 GCA_030347435.1 Clarias fuscus | reverse complement strand
CAGCTCTGCCTCCTGTCTTTTCTTCAGTGCCACTAAGCCATAGAGCATCGCTGGTCTCAAAACTGTCTTGTACACCTTTCCTTACATTCTCGCTGATACTCTTTTATCACACAGCCCACCTGACACTTTTCTCCACCCGATCCTTCATTCCTCTGCTTTCCGGAACATACCTCCACTTCTCCAAATTTTCCTCCACCTGTTCCCTGCTCTCGCTACAAAGCATCATATTCCAAGGAGACTCCTGTCTAACCTCATCTGTCATCCAGTCCATCACCAGAGCAAACAAAAAGGGGCTTAGAGCCTTTTTTCCTTGATGCAGACCCACCTCCACCTTAAAATCTTCTGTCACACCTACAGCACATCTCACCACTGTCTTACAGCTCTCATACATGTCCTGCACCACACTAACATACTTCTCTGCCACTCCAGACTTCCTCATACAACACCACAGATCCTATCTCGGCACACTGTCGTATGCTTTTTCTAAATCCACAAAGATACAATGCAAGTCTATATTACCTTCGCTGTACTTCTCCATCAGCATCCTCAAACCAAATACTGCATCTGTTGTACTTTTTCTAGGTATGAAACCATATTGCACTTTACAAATGCTCACCTCTGCCCTTAACCTAGCTTCCACTACTCTTTCTAAAAAGGTTCATTTGTATGGCTCATTAGCTTTATGCCTCTGTAATTGCCACAGCTCTGCCCTTGTTCTTAAAAATCGGCACCAATAAACTTCTCCTCCATTCCTCTGGAATCCTCTCACTTTCCAAGGTATTGTTAAACAAACTAGTTAGAAACTCTACTGCAACCTCTCCTAAGGACTTCCATACCTCCACAGATATGTCATCAGGACCAACAGTCCCAACATTCAAAGTCCCTACTATCACTCCTAAACTCATGCCTTTCCTTTTCTCTCTCTGCTTTCGAACAGCAGCCTGTAGGTCAACAGCACTGGTGGCGGTCGTTGTTAACCGGGGCCGTGACCAATCCGGTATGGAAATGATATTTATGGTTCGCATCATTGATTTGGCAAATGTTTTGCGTCGGATGCCCTTCCTGACACAACCTGGCACAAGAAGACACTGGATTGCACCCCCCGTAACCACATTGCATTGCTTGTAATTTTTTTTTATTTTAAAAAGCCGCATGGCCAACTTCTTGGCCTTCATCTTCACAGAGCTCCTCGGTTGGCAACCAGACCGGGGAATAGTATGTGCCTGTCTTGACGCATAAGCATTCCTCGACTGACCATGTATGCGGGGTCCCCACTGTGATATTGATGGTGATAGACCCACCAGAGTGCTGCAGAGGACTGGCATGAGCAAGCTTGAGGAGGTGTTTATCTTCATTAACTGTGGAGTGACCGGCGTTACGCAACCGATATTGCCCGATGGCCTGACGTACCGATGTACATTCTTGACATCAACCTTTAGCAGCAGGTTCTTGGGGAACTTCTAGACCCACTGTTCTAGGTGAGGCTCTGGGTTTTGGGGGCTTGCTCTGGCAACGTGGGTAGATTGTAGGCAAACTGGCTGCAGGGAGCAAATTGATCACGCAATCCTAGGTTCTTTGTGGGAGGAGGAGTGCAGTTTTTGTCCCTACCTCTTTGAGAATACCTCCTATAAGTCCAGCTGTTTGTGAGACACTGGGGAAGGGGGTTGTTGGTGGATGAGATGGCTCAGACCCTATGATTCTATCTGCTTGACAGGATGGCACAAGTAACCAACCCATTTCCACAAACGTACCGCGGCCTACTATGGAATGCTCACCACCTAGCATATCATAGAGCCACTCGGCCTTCTCTGAACGCACCAGACAAAAATGTCTACAAACATACACACTCACACACGTACACACATCTAAAAAAACAAAAAAAACACATATACACACAAACACACATACACGGCACAGACATGAACACCACAAATTACACTGTAATTACCTAAAGACACTCACACAATAAACAAACTTTACATACATATCCTAAACACACCCCACACACACACACACAAACAAACACACTTCATACACAGACGACACAGACAAACACGACACACACAAACACACATACACATACTACACACACACATATATACACACACATGCGCACACACACTATAAACAAACACAGACACACACAAACTTACACATACACATCCTACACATACAATACACATCCTTCACACACCTCACATACAGTACACTGGTACACACCAACTACATATCCTACACTTACAGTACACACACACACGCCTTACACACAGTACACATTCTCTACACACCCTATGCCTCCTACACAAATGAAGACCGGGCCCAAGCACCTGTGCCATTATAGTTGTCACCAAGCAATCACAATCGTCGAAGTTGGACATCTCTTTCTATGTTTCATTACAAATAGAAAGAGACGTCCAACTTCGACGATGAATTAAACTTAAGCCATATTTAGTGACATCATTGTCCAGTGGGTTTTAGGGTTCTCAGCATGCTCAAAAGTCACTCAGGTTGTGCGGACGGGTACCTATGGCACAGATGCTTGGGCCTGCTCATCATTGCTTTCAAATATATTTCTTCTTTTTATTTTAATAGGCTGCAACAAGGGCAAACGTCTAGGTTTTCATCTTCTGAGAGAACTTCTTGATGGACTTCCTGCCCGTTGTATGGTATGCGCCATCCCCATGAGTGTTCAATGCAGAGGTTTGCACTGGACTGGCTTGAGCAAGCTTGAGGTGGGGTTTATCTTCATCGACCAGAGAATGACCGGTGGTAATCAACCAAAATGAATGCTAGTTGTATCTTATATGGCCCGATGTTCTTCTTGGCATCCACCTTCAGCCGGAAGTACTTTGGGGAACTTTCAGACTCATTGTCCTGGGTGAGGCTTGGGGCCTTGGGCTCTTGCTCTGAGAACATGGGTAGACCGTGGCCAAATTGGGGCCTACAATGGGCAGATTGATCATGCCCTTCAGCCTTGTCTGTGTGCTTTTCTTTCTTTGTGGTTGACCTGGCCGGATTCGGAGTTCCAGGAATTACCTACTATAGACAAGCATGGTAAATCTGTGACAGACACCTATCATGTCTGCCTAAGATGTGAAATACCTAGTTACAGGTTTGTGTTCTTGATCAACCGACCAGTGTTTACAGTTCAGGGACACCTGGTTCTGAAGCAGGTTACAACCTGGCCAATAGAACCCTGCACTGTTGTTTGGAGAACACTTTTAGGATGGCTGCAACTTACGGCGACTTCACTGACTTGGAGGAGTACACTTCATAAGCGACCAGCTATTTCAACCAGTGCGCCGATGAAGAACATCATCTCATGACCAACCAGAAACTTTACTGGATTTACACATGCACTTGTGAAGACCCGAGACTTCACCATCAGAAGAGCATGGGCCAAACTTTCCCAGGCCATAGAGAGGCGAAGACCAGAGAATGCTTATCCAGTCATGTGGCAGGGCATACAAGCCATCACCATCAAAAGGACATCACCAAAGGTAACTCATCGTCACCCGCCTGTGACAGTGACGGCGCCATTCCATTCCTCGAATTGCAGAGGTTAACGGTCTGGTGTAGGCACAACAACCTGTCTCTTGTGGCTGATTGGACATACAGATCACACTCACTCTTCACCCTCCTGCCATCTGGAAAAAGATAGCAAAGCATTCGGTCACTCACATCCAGACTGTGCAAACAGCGTCTTTTCACATGACATCCATCTCCTCAACAAAAGAGGGACTTGACTGATAAACAAGCACAAACACACACACCCACACACACAATCACTCAGATAACTGCGAACATTGAGACAGAATGGATAAACATGCGCATGCGCAACAAAACTGATCATCACCCATCTAGCAAATTGTCCATACTGACTGAACAGATAAACTGAAATAACTGATTATGCACACTGATCAACATGACACACATAAATGGCTCACACCAACCTGGAATTGCACTTTTGCACAATATCCATTTGATCTTTGCTGCTACTTCATAAAAATGTCTCCTGATGAGGAATGAGTCCTCAACTCATTACGGCATCAGCACAAAGTAATGAAATGTGTCATGTTGTCACATTGTGATTTTGTTACTCTTGTTTGCACATTTGCATGAGCACTTTATGCTGTCTCTTTTTTTTCTATAGAACTTAGTTTTCTGTTAAACATGTCAATCTTTCTTGTCACAGCTAGGCAGCTAATTATGCTGCTTATTTAGCTAGTTAGTTTTTGTTCATTCATGATGTTAATTTATGTTGTATGCAGGACCTTGCTCCTAGAGGTTTCGTGTCACTGTGGTATATGGTATATGGTTGAAATGAAAATAAAACCCTACTTGAACTTGGCTCAGTTAGCCTGGCTTTTGAACACATAACGTGAACAACAAGCTAAAGCCCCATCCTTTGTGTTCACCTACACCTAGACATTGTGGCACGCCCATTGCTGTGATGCTGGTATCCAGTCAGCTATGTCTTTCCACTACAGAAACATTACCTCACACCGCGTCATTCCTAGGCTGACCCGCCATCCTCAAGCCTCCGACCTGCATTGGGGGAAGGCTACCTATACACCAACATTTGCCCATATATTTGCTGCCGCTCCTCTGTCCCTGCTCAATGCTTACTGAATGTATCCACATTGTTTTATTCTATAAAATATAAACAAAAAGCTGTTTTCTGTATTTATATTTTTTTTCTTATTTTCTTATGTCATATTTAGTTGCACGTTTTCATATTCATACTCTATTAATTTATTAGAACAGTCATATTCTTTGTTGAAATACTCTTTTTTTATTTTTTGTGCTTGGGTCATGCACGTTGTCAAAGCATTTCTCTGAATATCATGTTGTGTATGACATCTGTATGTGTTAACATCTATTAATTTAGCAACTTCGTCATTCTTTTTAAGGTTGCTTCCTTTTTAACTGTATGTAAAAAACATAAGGGTGTGAATCAGCTTTCACATAAAGTTAAAATAAGATTTGTGAATATTAGA
>CM059211.1:29313258-29320758 GCA_030347435.1 Clarias fuscus | reverse complement strand
TCTACACATATACACAACCATTACACATGCCTTCTAGACTCATATAAACACAGACGCTCACTACAAACACATACTCACATCCCAATCACACATAGCACACACACAGTACACATCATAAATAAACACAACAAATCGGAACCACAGACAAACGCACATGTCTCACACACATCCTAGAACTCTACACAAACAATGATCTGCTCAAGCACCAGTGCCATTACAGTTGCCACCAAACCCGTCTGACATTGTGTGACAGCTAACAATGCCTAACTAGAAAGACACGTCCAGCCGTTAAACTTATGTCATATTTGTTTAAGAGGTCGTAGCGTGCTAAAAAGTCACACAGATTGTGAGGTATGACCAAGTGGCGATGGCATAGTTGTTTGTTCCCGTTCATCGCTGCTTATAATTATATTTCTTTTTTGTCTTTCGGCTGTTCCCTTTCACGGCTCGCCACAGCGAATCATCCGCCTCCATCTAACCCTATCCTTTGTATCCTCTTCTCTCACGCCAACTAAATTTATGTCCTCTCTAACTACATCCATAAATCTCCTCTTTGGTCTTCCACTAGACCTCCTGCTTGGCAGTTCCAGCCTCAGCATCCTTCTATCCATATATTCACAATCTGTCCCCTGAACAAGTCCAAACAACATCAATCTGGCCTCTCTGACTTTATCTCCAAAACATATAACATGGGTTGGCCCTCTGATGAACTTATTCTCAATCCTATCTATCATTGTCACGCACAAAGAGAACCTCAACATCTTCATCTCCGCTACCTCCAGCTCTGCCTCCTGTCTTTTCTTCAGTGCCACTAAGCCATAGAGCATCGCTGGTCTCAAAACTGTCTTGTACACCTTTCCTTACATTCTCGCTGATACTCTTTTATCACACAGCCCACCTGACACTTTTCTCCACCCGATCCTTCATTCCTCTGCTTTCCGGAACATACCTCCACTTCTCCAAATTTTCCTCCACCTGTTCCCTGCTCTCGCTACAAAGCATCATATTCCAAGGAGACTCCTGTCTAACCTCATCTGTCATCCAGTCCATCACCAGAGCAAACAAAAAGGGGCTTAGAGCCTTTTTTCCTTGATGCAGACCCACCTCCACCTTAAAATCTTCTGTCACACCTACAGCACATCTCACCACTGTCTTACAGCTCTCATACATGTCCTGCACCACACTAACATACTTCTCTGCCACTCCAGACTTCCTCATACAACACCACAGATCCTATCTCGGCACACTGTCGTATGCTTTTTCTAAATCCACAAAGATACAATGCAAGTCTATATTACCTTCGCTGTACTTCTCCATCAGCATCCTCAAACCAAATACTGCATCTGTTGTACTTTTTCTAGGTATGAAACCATATTGCACTTTACAAATGCTCACCTCTGCCCTTAACCTAGCTTCCACTACTCTTTCTAAAAAGGTTCATTTGTATGGCTCATTAGCTTTATGCCTCTGTAATTGCCACAGCTCTGCCCTTGTTCTTAAAAATCGGCACCAATAAACTTCTCCTCCATTCCTCTGGAATCCTCTCACTTTCCAAGGTATTGTTAAACAAACTAGTTAGAAACTCTACTGCAACCTCTCCTAAGGACTTCCATACCTCCACAGATATGTCATCAGGACCAACAGTCCCAACATTCAAAGTCCCTACTATCACTCCTAAACTCATGCCTTTCCTTTTCTCTCTCTGCTTTCGAACAGCAGCCTGTAGGTCAACAGCACTGGTGGCGGTCGTTGTTAACCGGGGCCGTGACCAATCCGGTATGGAAATGATATTTATGGTTCGCATCATTGATTTGGCAAATGTTTTGCGTCGGATGCCCTTCCTGACACAACCTGGCACAAGAAGACACTGGATTGCACCCCCCGTAACCACATTGCATTGCTTGTAATTTTTTTTTATTTTAAAAAGCCGCATGGCCAACTTCTTGGCCTTCATCTTCACAGAGCTCCTCGGTTGGCAACCAGACCGGGGAATAGTATGTGCCTGTCTTGACGCATAAGCATTCCTCGACTGACCATGTATGCGGGGTCCCCACTGTGATATTGATGGTGATAGACCCACCAGAGTGCTGCAGAGGACTGGCATGAGCAAGCTTGAGGAGGTGTTTATCTTCATTAACTGTGGAGTGACCGGCGTTACGCAACCGATATTGCCCGATGGCCTGACGTACCGATGTACATTCTTGACATCAACCTTTAGCAGCAGGTTCTTGGGGAACTTCTAGACCCACTGTTCTAGGTGAGGCTCTGGGTTTTGGGGGCTTGCTCTGGCAACGTGGGTAGATTGTAGGCAAACTGGCTGCAGGGAGCAAATTGATCACGCAATCCTAGGTTCTTTGTGGGAGGAGGAGTGCAGTTTTTGTCCCTACCTCTTTGAGAATACCTCCTATAAGTCCAGCTGTTTGTGAGACACTGGGGAAGGGGGTTGTTGGTGGATGAGATGGCTCAGACCCTATGATTCTATCTGCTTGACAGGATGGCACAAGTAACCAACCCATTTCCACAAACGTACCGCGGCCTACTATGGAATGCTCACCACCTAGCATATCATAGAGCCACTCGGCCTTCTCTGAACGCACCAGACAAAAATGTCTACAAACATACACACTCACACACGTACACACATCTAAAAAAACAAAAAAAACACATATACACACAAACACACATACACGGCACAGACATGAACACCACAAATTACACTGTAATTACCTAAAGACACTCACACAATAAACAAACTTTACATACATATCCTAAACACACCCCACACACACACACACAAACAAACACACTTCATACACAGACGACACAGACAAACACGACACACACAAACACACATACACATACTACACACACACATATATACACACACATGCGCACACACACTATAAACAAACACAGACACACACAAACTTACACATACACATCCTACACATACAATACACATCCTTCACACACCTCACATACAGTACACTGGTACACACCAACTACATATCCTACACTTACAGTACACACACACACGCCTTACACACAGTACACATTCTCTACACACCCTATGCCTCCTACACAAATGAAGACCGGGCCCAAGCACCTGTGCCATTATAGTTGTCACCAAGCAATCACAATCGTCGAAGTTGGACATCTCTTTCTATGTTTCATTACAAATAGAAAGAGACGTCCAACTTCGACGAGGAATTAAACTTAAGCCATATTTAGTGACATCATTGTCCAGTGGGTTTTAGGGTTCTCAGCATGCTCAAAAGTCACTCAGGTTGTGCGGACGGGTACCTATGGCACAGATGCTTGGGCCTGCTCATCATTGCTTTCAAATATATTTCTTCTTTTTATTTTAATAGGCTGCAACAAGGGCAAACGTCTAGGTTTTCATCTTCTGAGAGAACTTCTTGATGGACTTCCTGCCCGTTGTATGGTATGCGCCATCCCCATGAGTGTTCAATGCAGAGGTTTGCACTGGACTGGCTTGAGCAAGCTTGAGGTGGGGTTTATCTTCATCGACCAGAGAATGACCGGTGGTAATCAACCAAAATGAATGCTAGTTGTATCTTATATGGCCCGATGTTCTTCTTGGCATCCACCTTCAGCCGGAAGTACTTTGGGGAACTTTCAGACTCATTGTCCTGGGTGAGGCTTGGGGCCTTGGGCTCTTGCTCTGAGAACATGGGTAGACCGTGGCCAAATTGGGGCCTACAATGGGCAGATTGATCATGCCCTTCAGCCTTGTCTGTGTGCTTTTCTTTCTTTGTGGTTGACCTGGCCGGATTCGGAGTTCCAGGAATTACCTACTATAGACAAGCATGGTAAATCTGTGACAGACACCTATCATGTCTGCCTAAGATGTGAAATACCTAGTTACAGGTTTGTGTTCTTGATCAACCGACCAGTGTTTACAGTTCAGGGACACCTGGTTCTGAAGCAGGTTACAACCTGGCCAATAGAACCCTGCACTGTTGTTTGGAGAACACTTTTAGGATGGCTGCAACTTACGGCGACTTCACTGACTTGGAGGAGTACACTTCATAAGCGACCAGCTATTTCAACCAGTGCGCCGATGAAGAACATCATCTCATGACCAACCAGAAACTTTACTGGATTTACACATGCACTTGTGAAGACCCGAGACTTCACCATCAGAAGAGCATGGGCCAAACTTTCCCAGGCCATAGAGAGGCGAAGACCAGAGAATGCTTATCCAGTCATGTGGCAGGGCATACAAGCCATCACCATCAAAAGGACATCACCAAAGGTAACTCATCGTCACCCGCCTGTGACAGTGACGGCGCCATTCCATTCCTCGAATTGCAGAGGTTAACGGTCTGGTGTAGGCACAACAACCTGTCTCTTGTGGCTGATTGGACATACAGATCACACTCACTCTTCACCCTCCTGCCATCTGGAAAAAGATAGCAAAGCATTCGGTCACTCACATCCAGACTGTGCAAACAGCGTCTTTTCACATGACATCCATCTCCTCAACAAAAGAGGGACTTGACTGATAAACAAGCACAAACACACACACCCACACACACAATCACTCAGATAACTGCGAACATTGAGACAGAATGGATAAACATGCGCATGCGCAACAAAACTGATCATCACCCATCTAGCAAATTGTCCATACTGACTGAACAGATAAACTGAAATAACTGATTATGCACACTGATCAACATGACACACATAAATGGTTCACACCAACCTGGAATTGCACTTTTGCACAATATCCATTTGATCTTTGCTGCTACTTCATAAAAATGTCTCCTGATGAGGAATGAGTCCTCAACTCATTACGGCATCAGCACAAAGTAATGAAATGTGTCATGTTGTCACATTGTGATTTTGTTACTCTTGTTTGCACATTTGCATGAGCACTTTATGCTGTCTCTTTTTTTTCTATAGAACTTAGTTTTCTGTTAAACATGTCAATCTTTCTTGTCACAGCTAGGCAGCTAATTATGCTGCTTATTTAGCTAGTTAGTTTTTGTTCATTCATGATGTTAATTTATGTTGTATGCAGGACCTTGCTCCTAGAGGTTTCGTGTCACTGTGGTATATGGTATATGGTTGAAATGAAAATAAAACCCTACTTGAACTTGGCTCAGTTAGCCTGGCTTTTGAACACATAACGTGAACAACAAGCTAAAGCCCCATCCTTTGTGTTCACCTACACCTAGACATTGTGGCACGCCCATTGCTGTGATGCTGGTATCCAGTCAGCTATGTCTTTCCACTACAGAAACATTACCTCACACCGCGTCATTCCTAGGCTGACCCGCCATCCTCAAGCCTCCGACCTGCATTGGGGGAAGGCTACCTATACACCAACATTTGCCCATATATTTGCTGCCGCTCCTCTGTCCCTGCTCAATGCTTACTGAATGTATCCACATTGTTTTATTCTATAAAATATAAACAAAAAGCTGTTTTCTGTATTTATATTTTTTTTCTTATTTTCTTATGTCATATTTAGTTGCACGTTTTCATATTCATACTCTATTAATTTATTAGAACAGTCATATTCTTTGTTGAAATACTCTTTTTTTATTTTTTGTGCTTGGGTCATGCACGTTGTCAAAGCATTTCTCTGAATATCATGTTGTGTATGACATCTGTATGTGTTAACATCTATTAATTTAGCAACTTCGTCATTCTTTTTAAGGTTGCTTCCTTTTTAACTGTATGTAAAAAACATAAGGGTGTGAATCAGCTTTCACATAAAGTTAAAATAAGATTTGTGAATATTAGAAAAGTCAAAGAAAAACTTTCCAAAACTAATCAATTCTGGCATAAATGTTCAATAACAACTTTTTTGTTATTCTTTTTCACGTTTTTCACGTACTCAAGTGTGAAAACTGAAAATAAACTTTTTTGACATGTTTTACATGACCATCAATTAGTTGAGAGAGACAACCACTTTCCTGGGTACGGCAAGCGCTAAAAACACATCAATCTCAGTATAAGCAGCATAAAACTGAAAGAAATGATCATTTCCAACACTTTCATGCATTATGCATTATCAAATTGAGTGACAATTTCTTTGTCTTTGAAAAAGTCATGTTTTGAGCCCAAAATGTGCATAATAATTCGTTTTAAGTGTTTTGCATGACCATGCATTAGTTCTGTGAGAAAACCTCTTTCCGGAACTCGTACATGGCTAAGAACACGGCAGACGCTTTTTCTCATCATTAGACGGTTAAAAGTGAAAGGAATGATCATTTCCAACACGTTCATGCATTGTTGGCATAAATGTTGAATAACTACTTTTTTGTTAGTCTGTTTCACATTTTGAGCATAAGAAGTGCATATTAATTCGTTTTGTGTGTTTTACATGACCATGAATTAGAAGTGTGAGAAAACCGCTTTCCTGAGCTCGGACAGCGCTTAGACCACGGCAAACGCTGTATCTCATCATGAGACGCATGAAGGTGAAAGGAATAAACATTTCCAACATTTTCATGCATTGTTGGCATAAATGTTGAATAACTACTTTTTTGTTAGTCTGTTTCACATTTTGAGCATAAGAAGTGCATATTAATTCGTTTTGTGTGTTTTACATGACCATGAATTAGAAGTGTGAGAAAACCGCTTTCCTGAGCTCGGACAGCGCTTAGAACACGGCAAACGCTGTATCTCATCATGAGACGCATGAAGGTAAAAGGTATTATCATTTTCCAGACTTTCATGCATTCTTGCACAAATGTTGAATAACTACTTTTTTGTTAGTCTGTTTCACATTTTGAGCATAAGAAGTGCATATTAATTCGTTTTGTGTGTTTTACATGACCATGAATTAGAAGTGTGAGAAAACCGCTTTCTTGAGATCGGACAGCGCTTAGAACACGGCAAACGCTGTATCTCATCATGAGACGCATGAAAGTAAAAGGAATTATCATTTCCAACACTTTCATGCATTCTTGCACAAATGTTGAATAACTACTTTTCTTTTAGTTTTTTTCACATTTTTGAGCTTACAAAGTGCATATTAATTCATTTTGTGTGTTTCACCTGACCATGGATTAGTTGTGTGAGAAAACTGCTTTCCTGAGCTCGTACAGCGCTTAGAACACCGCAAAGGCTGTATCTCATCATGAGACGCACGAAGGTAAAAAAAATGATCATTTTCCAGACTTTCATGCATTCTTGCACAAATGTTGAATAACGACTTTTTTACTAGTCTATTTCACATTTTGAGCATAAAAAGTGCATATTAATTCGTTTTGTGTGTTTAACATGACCATGAATTAGAAGTGTGAGAAAACCGCTTTCCTGAGCTCGGACAGCGCTTAGAACACGGCAAACGCTGTATCTCATCATGAGACGCATGAAAGTAAAAGGAATTATCATTTCCAACACTTTCATGCATTCTTGCACAAATGTTGAATAACTACTTTTCTTTTAGTCTTTTTCACATTTTTGAGCTTACAAAGTGCATATTAATTCATTTTGTGTGTTTCACCTGACCATGGA
>CM059211.1:27973258-28048258 GCA_030347435.1 Clarias fuscus | reverse complement strand
CCTTAGATCTCTTCATTTCTCACACGCTTCTCTCATGAGTTTCCAGTCTATACACCAAAGACTGTATAGGGGCTGAAATGTACATTAAATTTACACTATACATAAATCCAGGTCCAATAAAGACAAATCAATATCTCGTACAAAATGCATAGCACTGCATTGATTTTACTGCAGAAAATATTGCTTTCGAAAGGGTTAAGTGTTCATAGCTCAACATGATAGGTCTTTAGTGGCGAGCAAACAAACAACACACTTCTTTGTCATCGGGACTGAAGATGATAATTACAGATTAAACAGATGTGTCGACTATTTAGCCTCAATAGACAAGCATTACTGGCCAGTCCAACACCATGTTGGATCAACACAGATTTGAGAATCACGCCTGCTTTGAAAACTGGACGAGCGCGTTCTTCACACTGGCATACGAATGGCAGCTCTTTTGGCCAAATGCTCTCTGACTGAGCCAGCTCTTACACTTACAGCAATCTGTAATGCTGGTCTCAGCCTGGCCAAAACACAATGCAAAAGTAAAACATGCTTTTATTCCTCTTTCACTCTGAGAGCTACTGGCTTCCTCCTTACCCTAAGCTCAACACTGCCCTCCAGTGGTCACCGAAGCAATATACCTAAGTAACACAATAGAGAATTAATTGCTCTGCTGCCATGTGATATGAAGGGTATTATTAGTTATATTGACAAATGCGCAAATCATCATTGTTTAAATATATTCAGGCACATTCAGGAAAGAAGAAGCTGATATATAAGCTCAAGGTGAAGGCAAGTTATCAACAACTGCAAAGTAAAAATGTCACTACGGCCAGCTGGAAAAAGATATTTAAGTATTCAGATATTTAATACTTAATACAACTACACAACCTGAAAGGTACCATTTTCCTTGCCATGCATACAAACTTTCACCCCTTGATCAGTTTTAACATAGCATTTACTGTAACTCGAGATCAATACTGCACAATGAGTTGGATGAATTTCGTCTTGAAAAGATGCTGCAACTCAGTGATGTCAATAGACTTTCTTGCATAAGATGTTTTTAGGTGACCGTTTAGTGACCGTTTTATGGGATTAGAATCTGGCCATGCTTTAACCATTTCTTCATAGACATACTTAGGTCCATTGTCCTGCTCCACGACCCACTTATGGTTTCAATTAAGCTTTAGATTACATGGATATCTGATACTTTTAAGTTTCTTTGTTTGTTTGGTTGATTGATTGGTTGGTTGTCTGTTTATACAGAACATTGTAAAGGGTTCATATTCTTTCTATCTGCACTGTATATCAGCCATTCTAAGTTTGATAACAGAATAATTTTTTTTTTTTTTTTTTATAATAATTGAGTTATGAAGGGGTTCATTTGGCAACTGCTCATGATAAGAAGAGTTGTGGGTGTGCGTGTGTGTTTTTTTAAGCTGCTGATGATATTTGAAGTAAAACAAGAAAAGAGACATAGGCGACTTAAAAGATACATAAGTAAGAGCTAAAAATGACTTTTTCTCAGTATTATGGCCGAAACCTTAAGCTTATGCTCCATCAAAGTCTGTAAGACAAAAACAAGTACAAACATATTAAATGTGCCTTTTCAACCGCTCTCAGTCTCACTATGTACCATGGAGGGACACAGAGGCATCAAAAACTCACATCCCCAAAATAATGACCACAGAACCTGCACTTGTACCATTACTGCCCTTGCCCTCCATTCAGCCAAAGAAGCTTCGCTATGACCCTGGGTCACAGGCTGCCAGCATGGCTTGTCACTGAGGCAAGTGGCTCTTTAAGTCTCTTGTCTCCTCCAGCAAACAGCCATGTCATCATAATCGCACCACAGGAAGACAGATATGTTTCGACATGTCAGCCAAGGAGCTTCCAGGTAATGGGACATTGGTAGGAAACAACACTGATACTGCACACTAGGCACTGTATGATATCATAAAGGTTTTTGAAAGGGTCTGGACTGGCAAAAAAAAAAATCTACACAAGAAGAAAAATCTTAACGATAGAGTTCTGGAGGCAGGCACGGAACATAAAATGCAGAACTGTCAGCCAAAAGTCAAACAGCAGATGGAAAAATATAACCTTAACACACAAACTCACCCCCTTATGATGAAATACTATCAAAATTAAGTGGAAGAATGCTTTGAAAACTGCATGAATAGAATAAAGTGCAAATCAATAAATCTTCAAAATCAGTTTTCACAATGGTCATAGAAGAATATATCTTCAAGCCACCCTAAATGAAGTGTCACTATCATGAGAACGTCCAAATCTACACAAAAGCACAGTTTAGTGATTATACACAATTATACATAATTATGGAAAAGGCTGTAAGAAATTGCAAGCCAATTTATGATCCAAGAATATCTTAGAATTTCACCACATGTACAGTATCGCATCTGTTAGCTTGGTGACGAGAAGGATTTCATTAAATATTCATTACAGATTGATAGGAAGAAAAATGTATAACTTTGAGTGTAAAGCTGATTTAGCTTTGCCTCTGAAGTCTGAAAATTGAACGGAAGTATCTGTGCACCCCTATGGTTCGCTCTACAAAATCTATATACAGTCTATATGCACACATATAAATAGTTTCAAGTGAAATACTTATTCTTGTTACTTCCGTCCACTAGTAATTATGGGGTGGTTTTTTTCCCAAAATTCTTTTGGACTGCATTCTTATTTATGCATTTCAGAAAATCCTTACATAATCTTGCTTCTTCTCCCATGATGCCGTGCTGATATTTTACATTTTCTTTGCTAATCTGCCCTCTTTGTATACTTCTCAGGGGAAATTTCGTATCAGCAAACATGGCTATTTATTTTACTTAAATGAGGCACTAATTCACTCAGTTTGTGTAATTAAAACAATACACACAACAGAGTGGCATTTTATTTAGCAACTAATTGTGCTGACACCGGGGAAAGAGGGTGTTTTATGTATTCACTTTCTAGGAGATTGGGGTGGAAAAAATACAGGATCTCTGCTCGTCTTTAATTTGTAGTCTGAATTTTAAACAGGCCAGAGTTAATCAGAGCGCTGGGGGGGAATATCACATTACCTTTTAACATCACAGATGAATGTATAATTACACAATGGATTCCCCATTCCATCAGACATAATGAAGCGCATGTTTACCAACAAGTGTTTTTAATATGAATAAATCAATTAAGTAATTTACGCTTAGCTACACCCTGCCAAACACTCTATTGTTTTCATAGAACAATTAACTGCCATAGGTTAGATGACATCACGCTTGCTGAGGATAACACTGTCACGTGAATACATGCAAGATCTGAGAGATATAAGGATATAAGAGATTGTGATCTTTCAAACCCTTTACTGCCCTGCTGATGTCATAAAAACCTATAGCCAGTAGCCAAATATAAACTTAATTATTATCCATACAAAAATGATCTTTATGTATTAGAGGGGGAAAGCACAGAATCCAAGTCTACAAATGACATATATTAAGATTGTCAGAATTCATGTCAAATAATCCAGCTGGCTTTGAAAGTAGGATCTTAACTTTCACTATTCTTTATAGCCAAGGGAGCCATTTGAACCCAAATAAAAAAAGAAAAACCCTAAGCAGAGGCCAGATTTCATTTTATGACTATTACCAGTGGAGCTGGTGATAGAAGTAAATTTATCTTGTGTGAAAAAGGAATCTCCTTTGCCTGTGTTTATTGTGAAAAGGTTGAGGAGTACTTACACATTAGGACTGCAACGCAATCTGGGTCGCACTGCTTGAAATCATAACCACTTATCCCGAGGCCGAGCTTTTCTCCATGAGCCCGTCGCTGCTGGGGATCTGCCAAGCAGAGCAGAGGAAAATTGGATAGAGAGCTCTGTCAGTGATAGCGGAACATCTTGCTGACACTTTGGGTAATGTATTTTGAAGTCTCTGTTATTCTAATGACCTTGTGAGATTTTGCTTTAACCACCATTACAATTACATTTTACTTTTGGTCACAGATCTGAGCTCGGATGTCCCAAGAGGAAGACAGAATTGCTCAATTTGAGTCACTTTTGGAGTTTTATAGAAGAAATCTGGCCCCTGGCAGCTTATATTTAAAGAATATTCAGTTTGTATATAAAAAAAAAAAAGACAAACACTAGGTGTTTTTGTGTGATTCAACTATCGTATTAACTGCAGGTGTTTCTATTTATTCAGACTTTTTTTTTTTGTCTCTATGAGTAAACAGCGACACTTCAGAACGTCTGCTCAAATTGTCTTTTCCACCTTACCTTTTTACAGCCAGCCATTATTAATACAAACATATTTTATCATCTGATTTCAATAGCTTTGTAGGCAAAATGTGAGAAATGAGCAAGGACAACAGTGAAGTATGGTCTTTCCATTAAAGCTAAATCTCACATAAAAGGAGTTGACCAAGAATTTTCTCTTATCGGGTTCAACACACTCCTGTTCGTATATATATCACCTCCGCTGAAGGATGGTTATTTGTCTCTGAGAGCTGTTTGCTCAGTCGACTGAGAGAGTTTCATTTCAGCTGAGAAACACAACAAAGCACATGGGCCTTGCTACCTATTAAAGTTCAATTTCAAAAGAAATGGACAGGGAGTCAACAGCACACCTCCTCCCAAACAGTGTGAATAATAAGACAACAAATCCAAAGAAAATGATCTCTCTTAAATGTTCGTGTCCAAAATTACAACAGTGACAGGGGTTTTGTGAAGGTCTTTTTTTTTTTATAACACATCATTCTCAAATTAATTTTGAGATATCGTGTGGATTAATTTTCTCTAATAGAATAACAGCTAGAACGTCTAGGGGTTTATATATAATGTGCTTGTTCTAGTACATGAATATTTCCATACAAAGAACGTGTAGTAAAAAAGCACGTAATCTAAGCCTAATAATGAATAAATAGCAGAATGTTTGGTTAGTCGACAAAGAAGGACATACAATCATTCATATAGAGAGTCTATAAGGAGAAAATGTGACATTTATGGAAGGAGTTCCAATGTGAATTAATTAATTCCGCTTAGCATTTATTAATTTATACTTTTTTTAACAACAGCACTTACTCGTGTTTCATTGGGAATATCAGGCCCCCGTCAACTCCTTTTCATAACTAGCTTCTTACTTTCATCTATATCTTCTATGCTAAATTTAGCATTGATTGTGAAAGAAACAAGAATGTTTTTTCTTTGGTTAACTTTTTTTTTTTGTCTGATTTTTTATTCCGACTGATACGAGAAACTGTGTTTGTTAGCAGTTGTTATCAGATCTGTGAAAATACCAGTGAAAATTTACCACTTGCTTACATCAGCAAATGGACTTCTTCCCTTTTCACTCTGTCTCTTCATGTCTGAGCAAAGCTGCATCTAGATGGAAATTTGAGAAGTTGTGATAATAGAATGGAGCTTTTGATTACTATGTATGACTCAAAGCGATCAACAGAAACAGCTTTAAAAACTATTGGATCCCAGTGTATATATTTAAATGTATGACTGTTTTTCTCTCTTTACCTTGTTGAAAATGGACAGTTTATATGAAAGCGCCAGAGTCACAGCTTTCCCAGGCCTCCACAGACGAATGATGCTGTACATAAAAGCAGATCATTTTCAAGCGGAAAGTTGAAGTGCACAGACTAAACAACGCTGACCCTAATCCTGACCTAGCCAGTCACCATGGCGCTTTTGTCCCTATGGCCCTAGCAGTCATCCCCAGCCTGGTAATGAACTCTAGAGACAGGCTCTGACTCCATAGTGGGGCCTTATACAAACTGTGCGTAACCTATATGAGTGTAATTTCCTCGAAAATTCAGGCGTCCTTTTATGCCGAACCAAAAATGGGCAACATGCTGCTGAGTGGTTTTCTTTGTCCACAGTACTTGTGAATACAGATTGTGTTTATTCACACATAGGCTGCAATAATTAATTATAAACTGACAGAAGGAGACTACATACTTCAGGAGACATCACTTAATTATTGTAAATATTGTTCAGCAACAAATGCACATATGGATACACAGACACATATACTACTAATAAAAATAAATTATAATGCCAAGATCACTCAGCCTGGCTTAAATTTTTTCCCCCTAAATTACGCCCAAGTCTGATCTGATCCCCAAAGGTCAAACCACAGAAGGCCGAGAACTACCTAGAAACACCTATTTCACCCCCACAGGGAGAGATTACCAGTGCCTGGTCTTTGTCACACGCAGATTCTCACGCTTGCCATGAGCGTAAGCTGTTAGAAAAACAAACCCTGTGTTGCGGGCTCATTCTTTTCGCTTTACTCCTGGAATTTGTTAAACTTGTGAATCTGGCTATCCTATTCAAGACTCAAGTCTATACATGCTGTACTGCTCAGGGTTTAAACTCCACAGTCAGTTGAGGTTTTACTGCTGAACCCTTACACAACCTATAAAAAAAACATTAAATTAAACAGGCTTTTCAAAGCAGCCTTCTCAATGCTGGATCACATCTGAATCCTTGCCTGAAGGCACATCATTAGTTGGAGAATCAAAATTTCTAATCCTCCATGACATATCTGACTCGCACGACAAAGCATCTCTGATGAATTCAAAATCTAAGTCATGTTCTACCAACCTGACCTAATCTTTACAAAACCAAAAGAGAAAAGACTCTTTAAGGATGCTTTCATTGATGCTCTGTTGAAAAGCCCTTCAGAGCACAGGGCAGGGGGAATCAGATTAGACATTTGGAAATGAACTATCAAAGCGAGCAGCCTTGCAGGTTTAATAGCTGCAGCACAAGCAGCCCTAAACAAGCTGGGGGCCCGTTGACACCCGGCGGCTTCAAGTCACCGCGCTGATGGGGCTGCATTGATGTTCGGATTAGGGCACGCCTCTGTGATCAAGTGCTCAAACACTAGATAAAAATGAGAGAAACACCCTTTAATCCTCCCAAACTCCCCTTTAAATAGGATTTTAAGGCATATCGTCTCAAGTGACTTCTTTCTACAATGGCCCAATGTTTTGGGATTAATTCAGATAGCATTTCAGACATGGATTTGTTCAATTTTTGGACAACAGAGGTTGGACTTACATGAGCAATTATTCTGATGTGCTGATCAGCTGGCAGTGTTTGAGATTTTTTTAAACCGCAACTGATCTTTCAGACATATGGAAATAAATATGACACATACACTCCAATTAGTGCTATATTACACATGTCTACAGATGTGTGCAGTATAGTTTTTCCCTAAATTAACTGTTATTCATTTTATTTTAAAGGGGACTATTATGCAAATTTCACTTTTTAGTTATTTTTAGACACTCTCCTGTGTGTGCATGCATGCATTTGTGCGTTCGTGCTTGTGCGCGTGTTTGTGTGTGCCTTTATCTATTTTAGTATTGGCCAGGGTTTAAACAAGCCAATTAGAGTTTCCCTATAATGAGACTTCATATGAGGGAAACCAGCTTGTTGCTCGGCTCTGCTGTTCTCTGGAGGGTGTGGCTTGGCATTAGATCATTTACATAAACACTGAACCAGGACGTTCAGGGGAGGAGTGAAACAAAACTGAGACAAACTGAGCTGTATTATAAAAAGCACTATCTATGGGGTATTTCAGTTAAAGCATTAACAGACATACTTTGAGGGAGCTATGAGGCCTGTATTTGTTAACTTGTTAAGAGATAGCAAAATATGGGGCTTTAAAGGATTTATATAATATATATATATATATATACATATACATATAATTCTTTACAGCCAAAACAGTAAGGGAAGGCTTGGACACTCCATGAGGCCAGGAAATTTTTTCTACAGTCTCATTATAAAAAGCTTAATGACTAGACTGGCTTAGAGCTCTTTCGTCTTTTACTAATGTAATGTAAGAAGGAATAAAAGGTCAGTACTTCTCAAGAAAAAAATATGAATAAAAAAAAAACTGAATTATCTGGGTGCTTTAATACGTCATAGCATACCTAAATAAAGAGTGCTCAAATAGACCTAGTTTTGCTGCTTTATGTTCTTATATATTATCCTTTGAAAAACCATGAAGCCCTCTACACTTTGCTGTGGAGGAAAATTAAATGACCGTTACATTTTACACTGACTTCTTCCATAAATTTAAAATGCATGTTTTCTTACAGAAAGCTTCATCATTTAAATGAAAGTTGATATTTCTTTTTTGTTATAATCTTTTTACAGATTATGTGGTGCTTCCACTGTACAAGTGCCCATGAATGACTCGTTACTATAGAAATGATATTACATTAGAACACACACATGATTAAAATGATATGATTTGAACTTGTCAGAGATGCTGGTATTTAAAAGAAATAAATAAATAAATAATCAACACTTTCTGACCAATCAGACCTTGGAATTCAACAAGTCGTGAACCGTCGTGTTTCGTAGATTTTGCATTAGTCTTTGTCTCCCTCTGTTGGATTCACTGAATTCCACCAGTATACAAGATGATCATCGTTCTTAGTAAGAACAGAATCTATGAGTCAGTGAGATGAGAATAAACCAAGCTGCTTCTGTCAAATTGCAGCTTCTAAAAAACTGAAAGTTCCAATCTTGAGTGCTGGTCAGGTTTAGCGTGTCCACTGTTCTGACAGGCCTGGAGTCATTAATCACCAGGCTGAGTGGTGGTGTGATGGAGGCAGGGGGCTCTGATTACGTCCTGATTAAGGCCTAGTTTGAGTCTGTGTACGTGTGCATGGGAGCGTGGGCTGTGCTGATTATGTCCCCATCACCCCACAATGTTTCTCCACATCAGTTTTGAGAGCCACAGGAAGCCACAGAAAACCAGTGTGCGAATGTGTTATTGGGCCACTTAATGGGGTTGTTTATGCTGAGCTCAGCAGGAGGAGACTTGGAAAAAGCAACAAAAACTGTCCTGTATTCCTGTCATTACGCAAACACTTTAACGTACATGAACATACTTAGTGAATATGAAAGAATCAACATGTTTATTATAGAGGGAATACGATATGGAGAAGGGGGAGGCGATGTCCAAGGAAGAGGCTAACTACAAATGAATAAACGATATGCAACCATAACATAAGTTAACATAAATGACAAAATTAACATTTGTGTTAAATCAATGCAAAGTGCTATTATTACATAGTAATATTACAATTACAAGACTTTCTACCTAAATTACAAAGTTTTACATCCATTACCTCTTTACAAGGAATATCTAAATGAGAACAAAGTCTAGTCTATTAGGAACTGATATGATCCATTGTTATGCATGTTTATACACATGATTTACATATAACAGAATTAACCATATGGTGGCTTAGCGGTTAGCACTGTTGCCTTGCACCTTGAGGGTCCGAGGTTGATTCCTGCCTCTGGGTCTGTGTGCATGGAGTTTGCAAGTCCTCCTCCTGCTTGGTGGTTTTCCTCTGGGTACTCCAGTTCCGTCCAACAGTCCAAAGACATGCAGATTAGGCTAATTGCCCAAAGTACCTGAATAAGCATGTGTGTGCTCTGCGATGGATTGGCATCCTGTCCAGTGTGTACCAAGGACTCGTGCCCTAAGTTTCCTGAGAACCCTTGCGACCCAGTATAATTGATAAAGCAGTATAGACGATGAGTGAGCAAGCATTAACTCACTAGGTTTAGTTGTAAGATTTCTGAGCAGCTAAAACTTTAAAATGTTTGGTTTTTGTTTAAATTAGAAGGGTTAAAAGTCTTGAATAGAAGGGCTAGAGTATATCCCACATCCCCCAATAATCCTTAGCTGGATCTCACACAGGTTTTTGTTCTCTTAGGAAAACTGTAGACTGTCCTATTTATTAGCTCTGAAAAGTGGCATTAAGTAAAAAAAAAATTAAACTGGGATTTTAAATAACAATAAATCTATACACCGTTTTATTGTATCGTGCCCTATCAGCAATCTGATTCATTTATTTCATTACAAGTCATCTGTAAACAAGGTCAAGGCCTCACTTGGGTTGATCCTTTAGTCTTTTTTTTTTTTTTTTCAGTACACAAATCCCATGTGCTGAGGACCAAATTCAATTTCCATGCTGCCCCTGCTGAGTCCATAAACAACACCGAAGAGCATCTGAGGCAATTTATGCGCATTTAAATTGAACCTTCCATGTCCGGAAATGGCACTTTGTAGTTGTCACAATCAGTTGAACACGGTCAAGGCAACATCTCTGTCATTTAATCTACTCTCATTATCCCAGTTTGGTCTGACCAGATATCAGTTATCAAAACACTGGTAGAGCTGGGCAGGCTGGAAGACCATAATTGGCAAATACACTGGCAAATCTGATAAATATATGTAAAAATAAATAAATACATACATACATACATACATACATACATACATACATACATACATACATCAAATAGATTCTGTGGGTTATTTTTTTTATTAGGATCATCACATGCTATTTTGCTGCATTGTTGAGAATTCATTGCATCCAATCCACTGATTAGGAGATGCTGATTTGTCATAGTGAAATGATATACTGGTCTATTCTTGATGAATATTTACTTTAAACCATGCTTCTTTCGAGCTTGTATTTGTGTTATCATTAAATACAGTCACAGTAAATAAAGATAAGCCTCAAAATCACCTTGTTCACCTCAGGGCTCTTTTAATCACTTGTTTATTTAAGTAACCTTCGAACTTAGTGTAGGCAGTTTCCATTCCAGGCCCCTGATTGCAATGGATAGCGTCTGGATGTTCACTGAGACACAGAAACATTACACAAGCCTTGAGCATGTTCATCTTGTGACTTAGCAACAAAGCAATTGCAAAAATCAAAGGAAACACACTTACACAAGGGCACCAGAATCCCTGTATTGCAGAAAGAAAGAAAAAATGCAGCGTGTGTAAGAGAAGCCAGGAAGTCAAAAGGTCATAGCTAGTTTTGAAGGTTACTGTTCAACCCATTACTCTTGGGTAATGAAGGGCTCCTGCTCCATGTGACACCACCCTGGCATTTCTGGCTGGCCCACACTCAGAGCAGCTTTCTTTCATGTTATCAAACGATCTAAACAGAAAAGTTGTCTTCTCTGACCTGGCTGTTACCATGGGACAAGTCAAACAGACATATTTCTACCCATGCTCTATAACTTGAGGGCAGTGCTGATTGTGATTTTTACATCAGACACACTGGCCTGGCTCTTTATAAACAGAGGCCTCACAGCTACTCCAAGCACATTCAATACACACACATTTGGTTAGGGCCAACCCGACCCCCAATCCCCAACCCCCCTAAAACATTGAATAAATATTCAGTTTGATTAAATTTTATTTATATAGTGCTAACAATCGTCATTGTTGCGATGCAGCTTTATAGAAAAAAAAATGATGGAAATGAGAAGTATGAGAAAATACGTATAAATTATAATTATCAGATTGTCCCTGATGAGCAAGCTGAGGGTGACATGGCAAGGAAATACTTCCCTGACATGGCACTAGGAAAAAACCAGACTCAACAGGGAACCCATTCTCATAAATAATAATAATTAAATTATTTGTCCCATTGTACCTTAGGGCACAGTGAAATTATTTTATTTTTTTGCATATCCCAGTTAGGAAGCTGGGGTCAGAGCACAGGGTCAGCCAGCATACAGCGCCACGGGAGAAGATAGGGTTAAGGGTCTTGCTTAAGGGCTCAACAGTGGCAACTTGACAGTGCTGGGGCTCAAATCCCCAACCTTCCGATCAGTAACCCGGTAACCCACAGCCTTGACCATATGAGCCACCACTGCCCTAATGAGCACTGCCCTGATCATTTGTGTGATATCAGATAGCAGGGATTGATTTGGGGTCATGCGGTGTTTTAGGAGGGTGGAAGTTCTGTATAACAGGAAAGGGGTATAATTTCATATGGAGTCCACGTTTCATTATTGGAGGCTCAGACGCAGAACTGTATTATAAACAATTTCAGTCCTGAACTATTTGAGTTATCTTTACAAGTGAGTATAGCTCCCAAAACACGAGTTGTGCTTGTTATTAGTAAACATTTGCTACCTTATTATTTCACTAAACGGATTAATAAATATTTCAGATTTTCTCATTTCCTTACTGTTTTATGTTCTCCCCTAAAACTTATTCCTCAATAACGTAGCATCAGTATAGGTCTTCAGAAATTGCCTCCTTTCGATGCTGTACCATTCTGACTAACTCCAGCTACTGAGCAGATCAATCTGGACTTTTCAGCAGGAAGGCTAATAAAAAACTATGAACCATGACATTTATACACATTAAACATAATGAGCAAGGGGGAGGTTCTTACTATATATAGTCACCTCGGAAACAACAAAGACAATTCTATTTTTTTTGCTACACACCAAAGATGTTTGGGTTTGAGAGCAAAAGATGAATATGACACAACAAATCAGAATTTTACCTTTCATTTGTTGATATTTACATCTAAATGTACTAAATAATATATAACATGGTACAGAGAGTCTTGACAAGACTCCTTGGCAAGCAATAACTATATGAAGTCAGCGACCCACTGACATCATCAAACTGATGCATTCCAGTGCTGCACTGCAGCTTCTTTCAGTTGTTTGTCTTGGGGGGTTTTTCCTTTCAGTCTCATCTTCAGGAGGTTAAATGCCTGCTAAATCCTTTTTTTTCCCCCTTGATGAAGTCCTTTGTTGTGCTGACAGTGTGTATGGGTCATTGCCTTGCAGCATAATGACGTTCCTATCAATTAGATTGGATGGAATTCTCAGTAAATTTGCAGACATGATGTTTCCCTATTCTTTTTCATTCTTTTGCTACCATCATGAGTTTCGCCATCAATAAAGATTAGTGAGCATGTTCCAGAAGCAGCCATGCAAGCCCAAACTATGACACTACCACCACCCTGCTTGACTGATGAGATCATATGTTTTGGATCATGAGCAGATCCTTTCATTCTCCGCATTTGTACATCAGCTTGGTAGAAGCTAATCTTGATTTCACCATGGCAGAAAGAATCCCTGTATTTCTGGAATAAATGGAGGATTGTTATACCCTCACCCCCCCTGCCTTGTAGAGGTTGTTTGTTATGTCACTGACTGTTGCTTTTGGGCTTTTCTTTACAGGTCTTACAACTGCAGTTTCTTTTCTTTGGCTGATATTCCAAAGCTGCATTGGCTGTGCCCAATACTTCAATAGTTCTGGCTGATTTTTCCTCTTTTCTCAGCTTATAATGGTCTTGAATTTCTCCACTAGACAGATCTTTGGTCCCAAACCAAGAGTAGCCAATCAAAGCTATTCATTGTTTAAACATTCATTTAACAGGGCACACCTGGGCAAAAAGGAAGAACATGAGTCATGTCTTTCAATATTTTTGATCATTCACTCATTTCGTCTGTACTGCTTTATCCTGTATACAAGGTCGCGGGGAGCCTGTTGTCTATCCTAGGTCAGCCTGTCCCTGGAACCTATCCGTTAGGACACGAGGCGGCATACACTCTGGATGGGGTGCCAATCTATCACAGGACACGCAAACACAGTGAGAAATCTTTTAACGCCAATTAGTCTATTCTGCACGTCTTTGGACTGTGGAAGGAAACTGGAGCACCCGAAGGAAACCCACAAAACACAATGAGAACATGCACACAAACATGAGGCAGGACAAGCACGATGAAAAGATGTAAAAATCCACTGAACCCACGACCAAGACATTAAGTATATTCAGGTAGTCTGCTGACTTGTCACATAACATTGCTGAGCCTAGACTTGACCAACTGAAGCAGATCATAGCCCTGCACACGGAGGCTTGTATAGTGAGCACTATGCATGATGGGTGCGTCACTTCATGTGCTTCTCTTCTTATCCTGCTGTTCCCATTGCTTAATCAGGACTCATCAGACCACATGACCCTTTTCCACTGCTCCAAATCCAATCTATTAACTTCATAGCAAATGAACGCAAATAAAATTCCTAACAAGTGATTTTCTTATGGCCACACAGCTGTTTAGTCCCAATCCAGTGAATTCTCATGTTCAATGTCACAATTAATTAACCATAGCTATGATTTCTACTGTAGATTTTTTTAAAGTGATTTTTTTCTACTTTGTAAAGTTTTTTAAGTGTTTAAGTGATCTTTAGTCATAGTCAATAATGATTTTTGACTACATTTCTTCAGAGAAGTTGACAGTTCGGCGCTATCCTTGTTGGTTTTAAGAGCATGTTAGAGAATTATTAACAATATTCGTAAATAACAGTTCTTAAAAATATTATAAGCAACATGTCCTCTGTTGTCATTCATGCAGTAAACCAATAGATGGCAATGTTAGGCAATGTATTCAGGCTCAGAGCTGCATCAGGCCGGTGAATGAGAGGCTGCTGCATGCTGAGGTGAAGGAGGCTCCTATACATCAGGGAAGTTATTGAATCTCTAAAACAGGCCAGACAGGACCAGCCAAAAAAAAAAAACACACACACACACACACACACATGTGGACCATGCTCTCTGTATATATACACTGGAGATCAAAATTAGAGAACGATTTATAAACATAATTATGTTTGATATAATGTCATCTTCACTGCTCAACAATTGAAGGAGTTTTTGTCCTGTCCCTGTACCATGCTACCAGAACACCTTTTCCACAAAATAACTAGGACATTTCAACAAAAACCATTATTTTGCAGAAAACACACTGATCAAAATTAGAGAACACTTTCAGATGCCTCCCAGTTATTTAACCTGGCACATTGTGCTAATTTCCTTGATTATCTGTCAACCCCTATTTATCTGGCAGCCTAACTTACAGTTTCACTGATTCTGCAAGATGGTGGGCCGTTTTAAAGTGACTGAAAGCCTCCGGCAGCAGGTTGTCCAGATGAAGGCCAAAGTGATGACCCCATCAGCCATAGCAAGACAAGTTGGTCGTTCCAAATCTGTAATTTCAAGAATATTGAATCTTTACAACATCACAAACTCATTCAAGTCCCCCAAGAAGGCTGGTCGTCCACGGAAGACAAATACAAGAGAGGACAGGATACTGCGGAGGATCTCAATGGGCAATCGTTTCCACACTGCAGCTGGAATTGCTCACCAGTTCAGCGCTGAACAGGGTAAGGATCTGTCTCGTCATACAGTGTCTCGACGTTTAAGAGCATTTAGACTGAAAGCCCACTCTGCAGTGACCAAACCTCTCATTAGGAGAAAGAATCAAAAGACTAGACTAAGCTTTGCTGAGGAGCATGTTGTGTGGACAGAGGAGAACTGGTCCAAAGTTTACTTCAGTGATGAACGCAAGTTGAATTTTTTTGGGTCCGACGGGAAACATTATGTTCGGCGACAGTCTGGAGAAAGACTGAACCCAAAGTGTGTAAAGAAGTCAGCAAAAAGTGGAGGAGGAAGTGTCATGGTTTGGGGCATGTTTTCTGCAGCAGGAGTTGGGCCTCTTATACAGCTACATGGCAGAGTGAATGCAAATGTTTATCAGAACCTTCTTCAACAATATATGGTTCCTTCCCTGTGTTCATCACCCAAGCAGCCTGCAGTGTTCATGCAAGACAATGCTCCATGGCACACAGCAAAACGGGTAAAGCAGTTCCTTGAAACTGAAAACATTGAAATAATGACATGGCCTGCCCAGAGTCCTGATCTGAACCCAATAGAGAACCTCTGGAAAATCCTTGGCAACAAAGTTATGGCCAAGAAACCCACTACAGTCACCGAACCGTGGAGGAGACTGGAAGAAGAGTGGACCAAAATCACACCAGAGCAGTGTGAGAGACTAGTGCTGTCCTGTCCCGCAGATGTGCTGAAGTCATTCAGAGCAGAGGCCTGTACACTTCCTACTAATTGCTGACTGTTGTAACCTTCAGAAAATTTTGTTGTAATCTTTTTCCATGCTACAGTCATTGTTGTTCTCTAATTTTGATCAGTGTGTTTTCTGCAAAATAATGGTTTTTGTTGAAATGCCTTAGTTATTTTGTGGAAAAGGAGTTCTGGTAGCATGGTATAGACAGGACAAAAATTTACATTATATACATATTATTATCATATATATATATATATATATACACACACACACACACATTATGTTTGTATATTGGATCAAACTTTCAATCTTGCCATTATATAGACCTACTTGTTCGGTTGTTTAAATTACTAGTCAAACAATTTAATAACTATGATAATTCACTGTAACCAAAATAACAAAATCACTGATCTTTTGGATATATACAAGCTCACAGGCATTGGTGGCTCAGTTGTAGGTTTCTCACCTGCCATGCGGAAGGATGAATGCTGTGCTGGTCCCAAACTTGGATAAAATGGGTGGGTTGTGTCAGGAACGGCATTCAGTGTAAAACCTGTGGCAAGTTGTGTGCGGATTTAATGGTCCGCTTTGACAATCCCTCAATGGGAGCAGGCGAAAGACTGACAACAACTGACCTCTTGGATATGGACCACACACTTTGACAACCATTGGTATGAACTGATGATAGTGGTGATAATAATGATAACACAGTATAGTTTCACATAAAAAAGCATTCATGTTAAAATGCTAACATTTCTCACTATATGGATATTACACTTCCAAGTGATCATGAAGTCAAAATGTGTTCATGCTACTAGTTTAAAGGCAAATAGCATGTAGATAAAGTTAACCCTTTGCTTGTCACATATACGTTACTGCACAGTGAAATTCTTTCTTCACATATCCCATCGAAACTGCGTTCATAGCGTAGGGTCAGCCATCCTATGAGCAGATAGGGTTAAGGGCCTTGCTCAAGAGGCCAAAATGGCAACCTGGCGGAGCTTGGGCTCGAACCGCCAACCTTCCGATCAGTAACTCATTGCCTTAGCCCTCTGAGATTCCACTGCCCTTTAAAAGCTTTTAACAGGTAAGACTTATTTGGCTATTGTTATTTCCAAAACTGTCAACCAAGAATACTAAAAATGTCAGATCGGACCAGCCAGGCCTTGTAGATTTCCTTTGAAACAAAGATCAAAAGTTAGAAAGCTAAAATGGTTAAACAAACCAATAACCATTGAGAAAGGCCAGACATAACTTCTTAGTATTATACATTCTCTTTACGCTTTTGCTGTCTTAAATGCACATCTATGAATAATGTTATACATTAGAAAAGTCTTAATGGTCAGTAAGATAACACTGCTTGATAACTGCAAAATTTGGGGAGTTCAAGAGAAAGAATAGATCCTGCAACTGCGCTGAATGTGCGTGACGTTTAAGAAGGGGGGTGGTAGGGCTGTAATTACATGCTAGACTGTAAAGCACACCACCCTCAGGCCTCCAGGGAAGCGCTTGTAAAGGAAGGAAGGAAGTCATTTTTGGAGCCTAAACAGAGAAAGCCTCAGGAAGAAAAAGAGAAGAAAAAAGTAATAAAGATCGAGAGGTTAGGAGGGGGGAAAGTAGACCAAAGACAGATAGACAAAGTATAAGGAAATGTAAATGTGCCATGGAATTATGGGAGCATTAGAGGAAGAGGCACAGTTTCCAATCCAGGAATAGAGGAAGAGAGGCGAGGACAAGGTGGAATGTTATAGCTCATTGTCACACAATGCTCGCTTAGCCTTTGGCCATGACTGTCTCCATACCAAGGCTGGGGAGGATGGGAAGTAACTCAACTTAGCACAAAACACTTCCTGTAGCACATGATCAGCAACAAGTCCTCATAGGTCTCATTTACACAATATTAGGACCAAAAATTAAATCTGCTGTGAGGTGAAATTTGTTTCCACTACACAATCTAGTGGTGGGACAGTAGCTTAGTGGTTAGCACTGTTGCCTTGTCACCTCCAAATGTGTTCAGATCTCGTGTGAATCTTGTGCATGGAGTTTGCATGTTCTCTTCGTGCTTGCTCGGTTTCCTACAGGTGCTTAATTTTCCTATCAAAAGACAGGTAGTTTTGGCTGACTGGCATTTTCAAATTGTCTGTAGTGTGTGACTCTGTCCCTGCAGGGTCACTAAGCTTAGCCAGAAAGTGACATAGCAAAAAAAAAAACACAGCAAATGTGACAATATCTTCTTTACTCACAGTCTCTTCACTACTACTACTACTACTACTAATACAACAACAACACACACACACACACACACACAAAAAAAAAACAACAACATGTTTTTCAATCCAATGGAATGACTAGAAAGTTCTGGAAAGTTAATTTTGTCGTGCTGTATATTTTCCATCAGAAGCTGGTGCACACAAATGCCCCAAATCAACCTGATTGCGACCTGAACAACCTTGATAGCTAACTGTACAAAATGTTTTATCTCAATAATTAGAATATCTTGGAAATGTACTTTTCTTGTGTTATTTAATTTAAAAAGCAACATGAACATATTCTAGTTTAATGTAAAATGAAATATTTTATCCCTTTTTGCTATTTTAATTTGAGTGATAACAGCTTACAGCTCACGAAAGCAGCTCAAAAGAATATTTCCTAAGAAGGAGTTACAATAAAGAAGTTCAGGAACATTATGTTAATTTATGCACTCAGTACTTGGTCAGGGCTCCTTTAAGCACATAGTACTGCATCAACATGCATGGAGGTGATGAGCCTGTGAGACTGCTGAGGCTTTACCGAAGACTGGGTTGTTTTGATAACGGCCTTCAGCCAGTCTCAATTGTTGGGTTAGATGTGCTTTCCTCTTCCTCTTGATAATAGCCCGTGGATTCTCAATGAGGTTCAGGTCAAGTCAAGTGAGTTGGCTGGCCAGTCAAGCCCAATAATATCATGGTCAACAAACCAGTTAGTGGTAGTTTTTGGTACTATGGACCTGTGCTAATACCTGCTGGAAATGGAAAGGACATCTCCATAAACCTTGTCAGCAGACAGAAGCTTAAAGTGCTCGAAAATCGAAAATCACACCAGCAGATGACATGGCAGCCCAAATCATCACAAACTGTGGAATCTTTTCAGTGGACTTTAAGCAGCTTGGATTCTGGGCCTCTCCACTCTTTCTCCAGACTCTGGGATTTTGATTTCCAAATGAAATTCAAAATTTACATTCATCTGAAAAGAGGACTTTGGACCACGGAGCAACGGTCCATGTCTTTCCTAGTCCAGGTAAGACATTTCTGATGTTGTCTCTGGTTTAGGAGTGGCTTAAGACTAGGAATGCTATTTCCTGAAGATGTCTGTGCATGGTGGATCTTGATGCACTGACGTATTGACTTCTCCCACAAACTCATTTGCTCGGCTTTGCTTCTTATCGCTGTGGTCATCCTTCTTCCTCGTAAACCATTTTCTACCACACTTTTTCCTTCCAGTCAACTCTCTATGAATATGCTTCAATACAGCACCTTCCGTGGATTTTCCTCCTTGTGCAGGATGTTGATAAGTATCTTCTGGACAACTATCAAATCAGCAATCTTCCTCGTGCATATATTGAAATAAATTGAGAGATAGACTGTATTTATACTGTATGGATAGGAATTTACTCATACTCAGCAAAATAAAGTATTCTAATATTTAGAGTTACCGAATTTTTCTAGAATATTCTATGACTCCGTGACTCTTCATTACTAAAGAAAACGAGATGCACTGTACCTTCTTTGTGGCCCAGAGATGGAGTGTCTGAGGCTGAGACAACATTTTTGTTAAGTGAAGTAATTTTATATAACGATAATCAAATGACAAAAAAAAAAAGGAACATTTTAGTGGTAGAACTTTTCCAAGTAGCTGCTAAAATATCAATTATCTGCATAACAAAATGTTCATGGTGCTTTGGTGAGCTGTGCTCAAATGGCTAGTTGCTTTCACAAAAACATTCCATAAAAAGACAAAGGGAATGGGTTCACTTGCTCTGTAACTGGGTCGACAGCATGTTATAGAAATCTTTAGAGTTGATTTTGTTAGTTGGTTGATTTTGATTAGCACACTGCTGTAGAACTGAGGGGGAGGTGATCACACACTGCCAAAGTACTAAAACGGAGGCACTGTAGGGAGCTTTGCAAGGGACAGACGGTATCATGTTCACATTTGTTTCAGATTTCAGCCATGTAAACAAAGGGAGGCAGGCAGACATGCTGGGGCCCGTTTAAATTAGGCCCCAATAAGATCTGTTGAAGCCACCCCCTCCCTTCCCTCCTCCTGCCCTGAGCTGTACATAAAGCCCAAATCCTTTGATGGGCTCCAAGTTTGATCTTGCTAGCAATTATTGTTGTTTTTGTAATTATTCCCTGGTTCCAGTTAGAAAATGTGCAAGGCTTTGGTAAAATTGGGGGAGGGAAGGAGGACTTGTGCTCATTCACTCACACACACTTGCACATGCACAGGCAAACTAGGAGACTTAGCAAAGTTCCCACATGAGGCTTAACTGTGCCCAAAAATGACATCATCCGCTATAGGGTTTGTGTGTGTGGGAGAATGTAAAAGAGAATGTGATCCAGAGACCGGGCTGAATCTTTTCATTCTAATATCTACCTAAAAGTCCTCCGTTTTAACATTAACAGTAACAGATGAAATAAATTTCCATTATAATAAAACACAACATACCATATATTAAAGTTAGTCTGCTTCATCTTAGAGTCAAAAGTATGCAAGTCTTAAAATACAACATATATTAAGCCACATTGAAATTAATTTGGTACATTTTATGGCAAACCTCTTGGTTGTGATTCTTACTTATTAAATTACGTGCATGGAGTCCAGCTCCACTCTGCTGCAAGGTCCCCAGCCTCTTTACACCACAAACTGGCTGGAGCTGGCCTTAGAGCAAACAAGTGTTTTTTTTTTTTTTTTTTTTTAAAGCATGCATTAAGTGAACCCAGGCCCTAAGGAGCGCGACAGCACAGATCAAACCAGACTTTGTTAGTTTCTGGAAGCAACTTCTGGCGAAACCAAGCAGCCATTGAAAGTCAGAGGGGCTGTATAGAGGCTGTTTTGTGTTACAAGGTCATTCATGGATGTGTGGCCAGACTGGGGAGACTGGAAACCTTGAAGCCCCGCTCTCTCTTACTCTGTGAACAGCCAGTGCCTCCCACCATGCCCACGGGCAGCCAGAGATGGAATAGATAAAGCAGATTTTGGCTTGGCTTCTGCTGACCAGTGTGGGAAAGCCAGGGCTCCTCCCAATCCAGGCAGAGGATATGGAGGCCTGCAAGTGTTATCTGTGCACAATAACATCCTGGTACGTGCTGCTTACCACAGTGTTCCTTTCCAGTAAAGCAGGACACAAGAAAGAGGCACCTCAAAGGAGGAAGTACATCATCAGAGGTTCGCTCAAGGACAGTTGGTAATGCCAAGTGATTGTGAATCTTTGGTGTACACAACAAAAACAAAGGTTATGGGTTCACAGGCAAGCAGCAACGTCCAGAGCTAAAGCGATACAAGTCTTAAAAGAGACAGACAGATGAATAAAAGACAGACTCAAAACAGGCGGGGGAAATGCCTTGGAGCAAGTATTCCAAAATCTTGAAAGAGAAAAGTACACCCGGTTCAAGATTTAGACAGTGGCTACAGGCATGAAGCGGCCAGATGGTGCAACAGCAGCGGGGTCTGAATGAACGCAGCACAACATCCGGTACAGGACGTAAACAACAGGTGGAGAAGGAGTCCAAACAGGCAAACAGGAAGCAAACTCAGACAGCTGTCTTACACTCCCACCAGACAGGAAGTGTGGGGCCAAAATCTTTAGGTTCTGCTTGTTATGTTGCTGTCCAAAGCATTGTTATCTGAGAGGGAGAAAACCAAAAACAACCCAACCAACAGCATCTCATTGTGGTCATCAGCTTTGTGCAGTGTCTGCTTGAAAGCACAAGCTTTGATAAAATATAAAACAAGGGCTGCTATTGACATGAGGTTGGCAGATTCTTAAAAAAAAAAAAAAAAACCCTAAAGGAGAAGCAGCAGCATCTGGGCCATGTTGTTCAGTTGTTCAGCAGGAAGACTTTTAGCCGAGGTAAAGAACAGCTTTATTTCAAGAAGCAGGGAGATGAAAAAAAAAAAAAAAAAAAAAGTGAACTCATTATAAGAAAATACGTTGTAAATGTTTGCACATGTGGAGTTTGATACTATTCGCAGTCATTGAGCTGCATAGCAGGCCAAGCCTTTGGGGACATTCTTCCCTTCTCAACCCGCGCCTCCCCCAAAAATCAGCATGTGTTTTTTCAGAAACATCCTAAAAAAAAAAAAAAAAACCTTAATGTACTTTCTCACATTCGTGAGGGAGCATGTACACTAGTAACACATTGCACAATTCATAGATTTAGTTCATACACAAGGCCGCGGCGCAGAGTATACAAGTACGGCTCCGATTACGCTCGTTCCTCTAGTGTAGGTTGGGCAGGGATAAGCGGCTCGCATGTGAACCAACAGCATTTGTGACAAATAGCATGAACACAGGCCAGAACCAAGAAGTAATTTCGGTTTTATTTTTATTGGGAGCTAGGACACACATGGAGAACTACTTACTGGCCAGGCCACACTTCTTGTAGTTCTGACACAATCTACCTGTATTTACAAAGTACTTTCTTCCTTTTGTCCTCTCATAAGCAAAGAGCTTCATTGAACATACATGTTAGAAACAATAAAAAAAAATAGAAATAAAAATGTACATCATACACTTGATATAGATATTTTTTTTTTTTTTTGCTTTTTACAGAGGTAAAAATTCTTATTGTAAAAAAACAAAACTGATCAATACAATAGGGTTTATTTCATCTTTCTTTTAGTATACAAGGAGACAGATTAACAATATGCTTCAGGCACTTTTTAAACATGTAAAATGTGTATAGTAGCAAGACTGCACTGTGACCGATGTACAGACTTTTATTTCGTTGTTGTTGTTGTTTTGTTTTATATTTTAAACCACAGATATCCCGGGCTCTTAGTGAAAAAGATGATGTTTATTCAGTATTGCCAAAGCTGATGGAGAGCCAAAAGGACGTGCTGTGGATGAAGGATACAGTGACACTCCTCCCTGACCTCCCATGTACTGACGGACATTCTATGTTTCCAGCGCGTTTGTAACGTACCAACACGACGCGCTCCATGACAGAGACTGGAGCTCCCATGAGCAGGTTGAACGTTGCGGGTTAAAAACACAGACATTAGTAATAGCAATGTAGAATCATACTCGCACAGCTTGACTAGCTAAACCAGATAGTATTTCTTCATCATTGCATGATTGATTTAACTGGATGATGTCATTCATGGGTTTGAGCAGGTTATAATGTCCGAGACAGGCCATACAGAGCTGCCTCACAGATTGTACGATGCCTTTTAACCCTACTGTGTCCCTCTACATTTTAAACACATTCTCTTAAAGGCTCATTTGATGTGATCATATCGGATATACTACAAAAATATTCTTCACTTTCTCTTGATTTTAAAAGAACTCACAAAAACGTGTCTGTCTTATGAGCAAACGTTGTGGCAGACACTATGAATTATTATTATTTATTTATTTATTTTTAACTAAAATTAAGGCTTTAAGTAACGTTAGAGATCATTTTGGCAAATGTCCCTGTAATAGGTATCCTGGTCTTTTAGGTTTCCTATAGAGCAGGAGTCATTTTGAAAAGAGGAGAAGAAAAACTTTTTCCACTAGTTTTGAAGTGTTAAAAGCCACATGTCGGAGTGGGAAAGCAGATACTCGTTATCCATTTTACTCCAAGCATAATATACACTGTTCCAACTGGGCTCCTTCTACTCGCTCATATGACAAGACTTCTAGTTCAAAAGCCAAACCTTATGTTCATATTTCCTTCTCCCTTTGGCTGGTGATTCAATTGATTAAGAAAATAAATAGGACAGAAAAAAAAACAAAAAAAATAATAATAAAAATCTTTGGATATCAATCATGGTCATTTAAAAGAGCTCCTTATCGACTATTCTATTTATCCACTATGCCCACAAATGTGGATGTGAATATAATAATCAATTTTAGACATATACATATGAGTATACAGTATTTACATATACTCACAATGCAGCTTATGTAAATTTGGCTTAAATACAATAACAACAATACTATGCTGTAATACGATGTTCTCATTCCTTTACAACACACATGCAGGCTTCTGCACTATTACACACACGCACACACTCACACGGGCACACACACACAGTCCCAATCAAGCGCACACTGTGAACCTCACTACAGGTTTAGTGTCTCGAGCTAATCTCTCTCTCTCTCTCACTGTTATTATTTTGTACGTTTTGAGGGTTTCAGACACAATCCACCTCACGTAGCCGGCCATGGCAAACAAACCCACAAATCAAACGACTGATTCTCCGATCGAGTGCACGCACCATTAAAAATAAAGAATTCAAGTTCCTGAAACTAAAAATCAGTGTAAAAATATAAAGTACCTGCATAAATAATGCTTAACAAGTCGGCTCCAAAAGGGCCGCTTGAAACAAACAAGAGCTGTTTTTTGTTGTTTTTTTTTTTGTTGTTTTTTTCTCACAAGGAACCGAAGAGAACATCCAGAAGATGAGAAAAGAAAACATACACAGGAATGTACATACACACACGCACGCACACATTTATATAATATATATATTCATTATTACATATAAAAAAAAGAGAAAAAAAAGAAATATTCAAGCCAGTTAAATGCACCATTTTTTGTTCTTTTTGTCTGTCTGGATCAGGAATTGAGACAGACTGAAAAAGAAACTGAAAAGACATGATGAACTTTCTTCCTGCCTCCTGTTGCCCTCCTCAATGGGTCCATTTAACATGTGATATTTTGGGCGGGATCATTGTCAGGGGTCACGCAGCGGCCTTGTGCTTCCCACCACAGCAGCCACAGGCCACGGCACATCGGTGACAGGCGTGCAGAGGTGGGTAGCAGCAGAGGCAGGGCGCAAGCAGCGCAAGGCCGAGTAGGGCGAGCCAGCGCAGGCAGAAGCGTTCGTCGGCTGTGTCGCATGAGCAGGGATCAGAGTAATCACCCTCCGGGTCTGACATGCAGTGGTAGAGCAGACTATCTGCACACCACATGCAGCTGAAGCGCCGTATGCACGAGCGCGCCGGGTCCGGAGCGTCAGGGCAGCGACCGCGCCCGTTCTCCTCATGCCGGAAAAAAAACGCCACAGTAGACACAGTGCCGCCGCTCGCCCAAACCCTCTTCCTCATCCTCCTTGTGTTTGAAGCTGACTGGCTGAGAAACCACAGCCCCACTCCCGGAGCCTCGGCGAGGGCCCTTGCTCAGCTCCGAGCCCGATGTATACGGATAGCTGTAGTCGTGCTTGGCTGGTGCATCGACCTTTTCGAAATCCACGTACGAGTCGAGACCCTGAGCACGTGCTGCTGCATGCCGGTAGTCCTCATAGCCTGAAAGCCAAGCACGCTCGCGTGGGTTTATGCGTACAACCTCCTCCTCCTCGTCTAGGAAGCTGACACGTCGTGCCAACCTGGGCGCTGCCTGCAGCGAAACAAAGTAAAATTTTAGTAACGATTTAAATGAACTGATGCCCAAAGTCAGGTTAAAACCACAAAACCAAAAGAAAGAGGGAAAAACGGAACACAGCAAGTAATTGAAATGAAATAAATGTACAAAAAGCACAACAAATGATTCATTAACCAGGTATGTTTGAAAGCTTTAGCTCTTATGCATGCTGACAGACAGACAGACAGACAGACAGACAGAAAGATAGAGTACCTTCTTAATCTCAAAGGGAAATTGCATAAGGCAACAAAAAAAAAAGGCTCTAAGGAGACATGCACACACATGCATATAAAACGCATACATATAAAATACACAAACACAGACACACACACACACACACTACCTGCCTCCCAGCATCTTTTAAAAATACATCCTTCAAAAATAAATGAAGAAATAAAACGTTGCCATTTCAAAAGAATCTAATTATTTGGGTCAAATTATAAGAAAACGACTAAGGAACTTTGAAATTACTGGAACTGGGTAAAGAATCCTTCAACACATTATCAAAATCTGAAGGATAGTGCTGAACCGGCACAAAATGTGGTAGTAAAAAAAAATCATGAATGGAGATCACTTAAACACTTGATGTAGCATGGTGAAAAATCACCTGTAAAAATAAGTATGTTTAATAGTACGAGCAAGTCGATACACACACACACACACACACACACACACACACACACACACACACACACACACACACACACACACACACACACACACTTTGAGGAGAACCCATAGGATTAGGACTAAACAGCTGTGTGGCCATAAGAAATTAGCTAGGGGGCAGACAGATTGGACTTTGGAGCAATGGAAAAAGATCATGTGGTCTGATGAGTTTAGATTGACCGTATTCTAGAGCGATGCGTGTATCAGGGAAGAAGGGAAGCGGATGTAGTGATGTAGCCATCATGCATAGTGCCTCTGAACGCAGTGTTATGACCTGGGGTTGTTTCAGTTGGTCAGGTCTAGACTAGATACAGCTTTGTGTAACTAGAATCATTTACACACATGAACAATGAACTGGCAACCACATTGTGTGCTGTAATCATGTAAAAGTTAAACATAATGAAATGAAATCTTGGAGTATTTTAATGGAAAGGCAGAGCATGCATGTGTGCTTGTTTGTTTATTTATTCATTTATTCAGACATCGACCAGGAGCATCGAAATACGACCATATCCAGTTGTCAACTTTAATTGAGTAATCAGCCTCACTGTAACGCACCTGGTCAAGAAAGTAGCGCTCTGAGGTCCTGTACTGTTCATGGATGTGTCCCAGAATGTAGTGATGGTGATGCCGGTGCGGTTCATAAAAGGTTGAGGTGGTCAGGGGCTGCATGGCCTGCTCCTTCTTCTGGGATGAGTTGGACGAGCTGTCAGTGGCAGTCTGTGGGGAAAAATATCCAATCTCAAATACAGCTTAATGATAAGAGCAATGTAAAGGCTGAAGTGTAAACATATAAAGTGAAGCAGAGTGAGGAGGAAGAGGAGGAGGAAGAGGAGGATGTATGCACCAGTGTTCCAAGGCAAGATAAGACACCAAACAGGCAGGTGCTCTACTGTGTAAGTGCACTTTTCCATGATCTCATGAGCTACACTGTTCTGTAGTTATTCACAATTCACAAACACACACACGTCATTGTAGCGAAACAGACGTGGCTCAACTTCAGTATGCAATTTACAAAAAAAAAAAAAAGTCTTTAGGCCATAAGATTTGTAGAAACTTCTCTGAAGACTCCCTGTTATTAGAGAAGTTCTAAATGAATACCGGCTGCTTGATTTTTTGCCATCGCACACGAAACCCAGAGCGCTAGCCGATGACATCAACAGGCAGAGATCTATGGAGGCAAATACTTACTGTAGGCAGCTCTTTTTTTTTTTTTTTTTTAAGGAGGAAAGAGGGCCTCTGAAACAAATTAACTTTCAAGAGCTCCATTAATGTGACCACATAAAGTGATTACACTAAATTATGACCAAGGGAAAAAGTTACTAATTATGCACACTTTGCCCAGCCAGCTTCCTGAAAGATGAAGGCGTGTGCTGTAACACCATGTATGTGTTACCGTGCACACTCGAGAGTGCGTGCGTGCGCGCGCGTGTGTGTGTATGGAGGGAAGTGAGGGTGGATTTGTGCAGTACCGCCGCAGCCGCACTCACTGCCAAGTAGGAGTAAAAGAGACGTCTCGAAACACAGCCCTGTTTCAACCTGTCTGAGATTCAATGGACATGGGCTTCTCCCTCCCTCATTTCCTCCCTCCGTTTTCAGCCTGACCACAGGTCCAGTACCCAACATGTGAACAGCAATGCAGCCCTTTTTCCTCCCAGGCCGCTCTCCAATGAAAACTTCAGCACACTTGCAAGACACAAAACATGAAAGTGTTGCAGACAGCCAGCTGCCTGTGGAGAGGGAGACAGACAGAAAGGCAGGCAGGCAGACAGCCTGGCCGGATGAGACACAGCCCCAATGATTAGTGGCTGAGATTCTGGATGTGAGGCTTCCTTTCTGGCTGCATTGCTTGCGTCCACCACTACCGCCTCCAAAACCACCACCTGCCAGGTGAAGCCTCTGTGTGCGCAAACACAACTTCCTGAACACTGCATACAGCCAAATGCACTCCTACACAAACATTAGACTTAAGTAAAATACTAGTAAGGTATTACACTGAAGTATATTGTTCATCAGCATACATGCACATAGGCCTGAGCACTGGGCAAATAGATCGGCGCACAAAGCTGTAACCAGTGAAAGGGGCTTTGTAATCTTTCTGTTAGGGACCAGCTCATTCCAAGTTCACAGACAGCATGGTTAAAATAAGACTGCCTCGGTACAACAGGAAGGTTCGCTAAAGCGCCCCTTAAAGCGAATTTTTCCTTTTTCTGTGTGTCTGACCACGAACAGGAGCATTTGTACTGGGCCCTCCAGGTTCCAACCCAAAGCCTCGACCGAGTCGGCCTGGTCCATGCTTCCCCTCCATGTTCACATAAAAAGTCTTCTGAACTGTGGGCCAAAAATAATACAGGCGTCCCTCACAGCACTGCCAAGAGCTAGAGCCAACAAGATTTAAAAATATGCTTAGAAGGATAGCTGGACCAGGCCTGCTTGAGGTAATTGAAAACACAGACCCTTTCGAATGTTTACAAGCCAGGCCCAAAAGCACCAGGCCCAAGCTCTCGGCCCAAGAGAGTAAGGATGGAGAGCTCGAAACTTGAGTGGGAACAAGACAAATTAGGAGAGTGAGAGGACATAGGGAAACCAGAAGCAATGGATTTAACTAAACTGCTTAACCCCTTTGTTGGGGGAAAAGAAGAAAAAAAAATCAGTCATCTAATCAAAGGCCTCTAAAGTTAGTGGGGCGGTAGAGATAAAGAGAGACTTCAAAAAGGCACATGTGGCTTGACTCCAATTCAAAGGCATACCTTCATAGCAAGCACAGCAAATACAGCCGTCTTAATGATTCGCAATCAGTGGCGCAGTGGGGGAGGACAGCAAGATAATGACTGGGAGACAGCTGGGTGGGGGCAAACATGTTTGGGGGACTGCAGACTTTTGGGTAATTTCACAAATTAGTCTCCCTTCATTAAGCGCAAGAGTCTAAGCGGCCAACCCTGCAGCGCCAAACCATCCCAGACCACACCATCTACACTCTGACCAGCATAAGCACCACCACACGAGACACTCTGTGACTCCATAGAACAATGTAGGAGCAAAATCACTTTGTAAATTAGACCATAGCAGAGACTCTTAGAGGGGTACAGAAGACAAACAAACATCCACTGAAACAGATGCTTCAAACAGGAACCAGGGGGTCGAACAGGATGTATATATGTACATTTTTACTCCTGTACACCACAGCAAAATCTCTCACAGTCTCAAACCACTTTTTATAAACATTTAACTCAAACTGCTTGTCCATGTAACTGCGCCACTAATGTGAATTGCTCCAAGTGTCATCACCAAAAAATAAAATATAGGAAAAAGACACTCCTCAAATAATAAAAGCACAGATTCTTTTTTTCTCCTCCCTCTCTCCAGGACTGTTAGTCCTTCATATCCCACTTCCTTTGTGTGTCCTCCAGGGCCCTGGCTGTGAGCTCCCTAAACAGTGAGGCCCTTCTCTCGCCTGGGCTTTGCTGCTGTAGCACAGGAAGTTGTCAATCACAGACTCCCCCTTCTCCACCTCCTTCCCCCAGTCAACAGGCAGCCAGAGTCAGAGACACAGCCTTTTTCTCAAACAGTCAAGTGTGTTTACCGACCCAACCTGAATCACACACTCTGTGTGCAGCAATGGAATATGTAAAGCCACAAAAACATTTCAACTCAACACTCGAAATCAAGATCTTAAGAATGTGAGAACTTTAAAAAGGAAAGTTCTTAGCATTTTTTTTTTCATTGCGGTTTCATTTGCGCTGGATTTCCCTGGCATGATATCGCTCCATACTGCCACACATCTAGCACAGTTTCAGACTTGGACACAGACTTCTCAGAGATCCAAAGCATTGCACATGTCTCTTGATAAAAACACACATCTGCCCTATAAACCACAGCAACATGGTGTATTTTCCACCAAACTTCTACAAGCACCACCTTTGTGTGCATCAATGCTGATTCTACAGGACTGACCTGTCACACATTTGTTTTGTTTTTTGGAAGAGAGGAGGTGTAAACAGTGTGTGAGGTGGATTGGCTTGCTCGACCGCTGAGTGCACTGCAGGTGACTCATGCAGCGTTGGGCTTTTCTCAAATTTTCTCCTGCATGGCATGTTAATGTTATGGCTGATGCAACAGAACCATGCGAGGCATGTGTACACCCCCACCCTAGCGAGGTGCACGGGTTCCACTGGTTCTGGACCTCTGCTCTGCTTCATAGGAAATACAATGCATAATCAAATGTCGAGGCCAATGTTATTCTGAGTTTGACTGGCAAGATCTTCTACAATGTGTGCGTGAATGTGTGCGCGCATGTGTGTGTGTGTGTGTGTGTGTGTGTGTGTGTGTACTTAAGTGACACACCCTGTTAACTGGAAGCAGTTCAACAGTCTTTGAATGACTCCTCTGCCCCATTCTGAATGAACTAAAATAGTCTGGGGTTAAGTATAGGTTAGCGCAGGAGAAATAATTTGGGAGGAATGCACACCCAGGGTCACTCCAACCCACGACCCCCACCACCACACACACAGATACCCCACCCCCCTACCCCCATACACAATCTTTGGAGCTGTAAATCTGGAACAGCATTTCCCAACTGCAATATTTGGAAAGGTCATGCGCAGCCCCGAATGCAACAATGCAGCTCAGTGAGTCGAATTGCTCCAGACCAGCATCTGCTCCCTGAGTCAGGAATAACTAATTAATCTGTCTACATAAATAAGTCTTAATAAATTCAATACAAGTGATTTTAGCACACTGCAAATAACTGCCTACCGCGTTCCCGAACCACATGATTCCGATTCAAGAGAATTGTTCTGAATTCCTGGAAAAGAAAGGACTGTGGATTGAGTTTCCCTTAAAGTTTGGGGTGCCTGGCTGAGCCATTGACTCGTTTTGGCTCAAAACTGAGACAGACAGCAAGGGGAAAGTGGAGCCGTGAGGTTTCCCCATGCACCCTCCACCTCCTCCTTCTCTCCCACCCTGGGGCTGCAGTAAATCAGGATGGCAGTTAGCTAGAAGGCAGCTGCTAATGATAGTTTTACAGAGGGGAGCAGGAAGTCACCTCCTGACCCTGCCTGCTGGTCCTTGTCTACCATGACTAGTACCAAAACAGGAACAAAAAAATAGCAGTTTCTTAAAAAATAAAAAACCGAAAGGCAAAAACAAAACACTATAGGAAACCTGCCCTTTATTTCGCTACCATCCCACCACCTCCGCTGAAACAAAGGGCCACCCCTCCTGCCTCTGTGGGGATAAAAATATCACAAGGACCCGGGCTTTTCTGAGATGCTTCACACACATCCAGACAGTTGAAAAACCAAAAAAACAAAAACAAAAAAAACAAACAGGAAAAACAGCTGGAGGGAAATGGACTTGTGTGAACTATGTGGGTGAGAATGTTAAAGTTAACGTTGCAATCTCTCTGGTTCACTTAAAGCACACACAAACAATCTGATTACTATACACTAAACTCAAATTACAGTGGAATGCATTCATATTGTTGAGCTGTTTTTAAGCATGAGCAAGACAAAAGGATGTTCTTTCATAGTAGAACTGGCAAACTGTGGGTGTGTGTGCGCATGCGTGCGTGTGTGAGAGGTAAAACGGCTTACTGTGAAAACATCGTCGTCTCCCAGTTCAGCTTCATTTTGGAGTGTTGATGAGGAAGTTGTAGAACCTAAAATACAACACACACACACACACACACATGAGACATGACCGGACAGAACCTCACATATCCTGTCTGTTAGCGGTGGTAAGTGAGGGTGGGGGATGGAAGGACAGCGGAAGAGAGAATGCTCACAAAAGGACAAACTGAGAAAGAGTGAGAGAGAGAGAAACAAAATTGATCATGTGACTACTAGCTGAAGGATGAAATCCAACTCTAAGTGGCCATTCCAGAGCAGCTCTCTGAGGCCTGTATCATGTTCACATTGTCAACATGCGGCCTGCGTACTCTTTGTAGCTGGTTAGCATTTAGCTCCTCCACAGGCCTGCTAGGATTCTTGACTCAGTAGTGTCTAGAACTCAATAGGCAACTGCGGAATATATAGAACCGAGAGTGTGAGACGTTCCCAACTGTGCCCTGGTTTGATACTGAATGCTGTCTATTCACTTTCTTTAAAACACACCTTTAACACCTTGTGTCAGCTACTTAAAATGATCACAGTTCACATGTGAGTGGCTAAGGTTGATGTGTGGTAGTAGCTAAAAAGCTCACAACTCTTCTGTAGATTATAGTGAAACCTGCTGTTCTTAGAAAGGTCAGAATGGCTAAGCTGCGTTTCTACTCTCGCCACACTACCTTCTGTTATGTCCTCCAGGGCTTTCCGGACCCCTCGGTCAAAAGCACGGGCATCAGCTGGACTCTGGAACGTGAGGCCACACTTTCTGTTGTCAACCTTCCAGTGATGAAACGTTGGTGTGGCCTTGGTGTAGATAAGATCTTTCCTCACAAAACATTCCAGGACCACCTGGCAGACAAAACAACACCACCCGTCACCAACATCCTACCAGCATGTTAGCACTGTAATAATGATGAAGCAGATTGCACAAAAGAGCAGTCGCACTACTGTGGACAATGGAAATGCTTGAGCGTTGCATGTAACGGGAGGAGCAATGATGGTCTTGTAATTCCAGTGAAATAATGGGGTTCATGTTTTTACCTGTTTGTCTTTGAGCCGTTCTCCATGGATGAGGAAGTCGCTGTGGCTGCTCAGCTCAGCGGGTGCCACCTTGCAGACACCGACTCGGCTAAGCCCTCCACCCTCCTGTGCTAACCAACCCCCACTCGAGTCATCCCGGGTCATTACCACTGCTTTGACGCGTACAATGTAACTATCACTGAAAGACAAGAGAGAGAGACAGAAGGGTTAAGAGTGGCAAGGCTTTACATGAAGAATCCTGTAGCTTACATTACTTAGCACATAAACTAACATCATTCAGCATGTCAGACCATTTACTTTAGCATAAAAAAATACACACACACACACACACACACACACACACTAACAATGTAACCAACATATGTACACTATATGGACAAAAGTATTAATTATTGAATTCAGATGGTTTAACCTTATCCGCAGTGAAGGACACTCTTACTGCATAAGCATACCAAGACATCTCAGGCATTGCTATGCTTCCAACTTGGAGGCAACAGTTTAGGGAAGGACCTTTTCTATTTCAACATGACTAAGCTCCAGTGCACAAATCGAGGACTATAAAGACATGGTTTGATGAGTTTGGTGTGGAAGAACTTGACTGGCCCGCACACAGAGCCCTGACCTCAACCCCTTCGAGCACCTTTGGGATGAACTGGAATAGAGATTGCGAGCCAGGCCTTCTCATCCTACATCAGTGCCTGACCTCATAAATGGGCACGAATTCCCACAGAAACACTCCAAAATCTTGTGGAAAACATTCCTAGAAGAGCAGAAGCTGTTATAGCTGCAAAAGGTGGGCCAACTCCATATTGAAGTACATGTATTTGGATACAGTGTCAATGAAAGTTTGGCCAAATACTTTGGTCCATATAGTGTTTGTTCAGACCATCGATGAGTAACATTAAGGCCCATAATGACCAGTATGAAGATACTCCTTAAGCATTGTTTTTGGGGTTAATATAAATGGCAAAATGTAGAACGGCGAGTCAATAGCAATTCCAGGATTTATTCCTAGAGACCATAAAAATCATTAAGTAAAAGACACACTGTGAAGTTAATATTTAGTCATGGTTTGAATGAAAATTAGGTAATGCTGGTGCATTTCGTTAGCATTTACACATACATGAATTAATACATGTAACCTTGTTGGCATTACTTAATACAGACGTCCATTGATTAAATGTTCATTCACTGGTTTAAAAAATGAACGAGTGTGTGACCAGGGCAAACTCTGCACCCGCTTTCCCCAGGTATTCATCCAGAATTTTGCACAAAGCATAACAGAACAACTGTTATGTCAGAATGCCAATGAGTATTAACAATCGAGTTATTCACAGGCAATCGAGTATTAGCACAGGCAGCATGTTCGTTTGAGAGCAACTCTACAAATTCTACAAAGAATCTAAAAGGCCACGAGACAATAACAGAAGAAGGGAAAAAAACAGCTCTCTTTGACATATTGCACAGAAACTATTCAAAAAGCTTGGGTGCAGTTTACTTTTACATTCACTCGACTTAGCAATGCAAACAGCTCAGCGAGTCTTCTCCCCTATTCTTCCTCTGTAATGCTTAGCAAGCCAAGCGTCAGCCTTATATGGTAACCTAAGTCAATGTGTTCAATAATTACCCAGACTGAGAGAGGGAGCGAACGTGAAGGAGAGAAACAGGAAAAGAGAGCGAGATGTGACAGGAAGGCGTTAAAGCCTGTCTGAATACTACTGGGTCACTTATGACTGAACCAGAACGATCAACTTGTCTTTTTAAGTCAAACACTTTGTTGGGAACACCTATATACATACTCATTCATTAAATGCTCTAAATAGCCAATCACGTGGAGGCAGAACAACAGAAGAATCACACAGATACAGGCAAGCTTTGAGTATGTATACCGACCAACAGAAGGGGAGGAAAATGTGATCTCAGTGATTTTTACTGTGGCATGATGGTGGGTGCTAGATTGCTTACTTAAAGAAAAAAAAAAAAACTTTTGATCTCTGATTTTAACCCACAAGAAGTGTTGTCTTTTTTTTCTGAATGGTGCAGCAGTTCTTTGAACAGAGACACGTTAGTGAGAGAGCTTAACGGAGACTGGCCAGACTTGCTAGACTGCCAGAAACGCTACAGTAACTCAGATAAGTACGCTGTAACCTTTTGTTGAGCAAAACGTCAGTGAAATGAGCTACAACAGTAAAAGACCATGTCAGTCTCTACTTTTGTGGAGAACTAAGGCTGTAAAGAGAGGCAGTACCCAGTATTAGTACAGTGATGATAATAAAGTGCTCAGTGAGTGTGTGTTAAATAATATAGTAGTGTTACAATGTTACATTCATAAATTGCAGTTTTGTGTTAAAAATGATGAGAATGTGAGGAGGTTCAGTTTGCTGAAAACCTAATCACTTTTTAGGTAATGTGATTCTCAAAAAAAAAAAAAAAAAGTCCAAAAAAGTGAAAAACGATAATCAGCTAAACATGGATGTGGTGGATGCATGCTATTGAAATTGAGGTCAACATTAGTTGTGCTTTAACTTTTATAACAATGTTACTGCAAATTAACACTCTTATCTACACAAAAGGGGTGGCATGTGGCATAGTGGTTAGCACTGTGGCTTCGCACCTCCAGGGTCGAGGATTCAATTCCGTGTGGTTTGTGTGCATGGAATTTGCATGTTCTTCTAAAGACTTATAGATTATGCGTTCTAATTGTCGTTCCCAAATTCCACGTAGTGTGTGTGCGTGTATGCGCGTCTGTGTGTGCATATGCACATCCTGGCCAGGGTCTTTCAGGTTTTCTCTCAGGTCTGGAGTTCCATGTTTTACTTGCAGGACATTTCTCCAGTATTCTTCATAGGTGTGAATCAATCTGTACAAGTTCTTGGTGGCTTCTCTTAGTTTACTCGTCTAGCTAAATTACATTAGTCACTATTAATAGCAGGCAAATGTCCCTAAAACACTGATCTTCTGGTACATACTGAGCATGTGCTATTCTATCCTTAAAGTAACTTTAACTTTACAGCTTCAGGATGTAGTTGAGTCACGGTCAAAGCTAAAACCAGCTTTACAACTGTCCATTGTTCTGAAAGTAGTCCGATGTGAAAAGTCCCACATGACTTTGATGTCTCAGAGCTCTCTGTAAATGTGTCTGTTAATGCTTCAGCTGAAATGCGCTACAGATAACGCCTTTTCTTTTCCTTCAAACCTCAAACTCCATCTGTTTCACTCTTTCTCGAATAGACTCCTTTTACAGTCAGAAAGATGTCCATGCATTTCGGCAACGGAAGTAGCAAACTAGTCTAATCATTTAGTGGAACAAGCATGTTTACAACAATATAGAAATATAAAAATCTCTGGCTATAGTGTATACAGTTGGCAGAATCGATATTCCACTGGTGGACACAAGTTTTACAGGATTGCAACAGGATTGTTTCCATTTAAAAGCAACCATTTCAAAGCAGCTCTTGAGACCTTTTCCCTGTGGCTAATATCTCTGCTAAATCATACTAGAAATGCAATAATTAATTGGATAATTGATGAATTAATTGATCCCTAGGTAGCAAGTCAACAATGCAAATGCAACATGACAAATGGCTGTAGTTTTCAGGTCTGTTGATTATAACGCATCATATATAATGCTCATGGTATCCATTAATCAGGCATATATATCGGGCCACTGAATTCTTGTCCAATTAATAACATCTTCGACCCACTCAGTAATAGTAAAAGGATTTGAAAGTTGGTTGTGATTTGCCCAAGTCAACTTATTTAAGTAGAATTTGCGGTCTTCAGTGAATAATGCCCTTGCACAGGTTGACAATGGGTTGTGATGAAACCTTATTTCTGTCGCCAAAATGTACTGCACGCCAGTTTACAAACCGTGAAAGTGTCTATTGTTCCATTTCAGGGTCTATGTAAATAAGAGAGACCCATCTGGGTGTCTAAAAATAACTCAAACTGAATTTTTGCCAGTTATGTAAAAATGTTTACTGGTAATATGAATCTGCATCAGCAGCTCTGGGGAAAGTATTCAGTATTTTACAGAAGGACAGAGAGCTGGTCAGATAAAGTCGACAACTTCCAAATTTTTTTTAATAAAAACATCAGTAGTGCTGAGTCGGAGTACTGAGGAGTGGGGGAATTATTGGAGCATTGCTATCACAATTCTGCCTCTCTTATCGGTCTGTGTGAGAGTGACTGTGCCGATACACCCACTCGCAGAACTACCTACACAGCATGCACGCTTACTAAAGGAAGAGAAAACAAAAATATGACAATGTTGTAGGCAAGCTGACAACAGTACCTGCTGCCACAACTGCAATAAAGCTCTACTAAAGGAGGCAATACAAGCAATTTGGCCAAATACCTGTTGAGAAAGTACAATATAAAACTACAGAAATGCACCGTCCTACGTCTTTCACAGCCACATCAAGCTCATCCAAGGCAACTATAGCACAGCTACAAAAGACAGAAGGAGAGCTTGTTGTTCCTTTATAAGAAAATATGATTTTTTCTTTTAAGGACAGCTCAATTAGTTCTGTTTGGAACCAAGTAAAGCCAACTACTGAATTAAGCCTCATGGAAATAGATATACGGCAGAATTTTTTTCTGTATATTACTCATCTCTTTCTCATTTTCTTTTCTATCTTCTGTTCTAGAATAGAACTATCATCTCTCAGCCACTGATGTGTGTCCACTGACAAAGCACTTCCACATGGCGCGCACGTAGCAGGCTCAAGCTGATGTACAACACTGAGGGTGTCTGACCTCTTGTCAAATATACTCATTTTATTCATCACTTCACAATCACCATTAGAACCAAAATAATGCATTTTCAAAAACATTGTTAAGCCTTTTGAATACGTTGTCTTTAAATACTGTTTTTAACAAACTTTGCAGAATGCAATCTAAAGACGTTTGATAGCAGTAGATAAATCTCACCGGAAGTCGTAAAACTGCCATGATCTTGTTTATCTTTTTCAAGATAATCAAATGTCCAGCCCCAGAATGTTACACAACACATTGGGTGATACAAGGACACTACACAGTTTGTGTAACATCATACTTTGCATAATTCTTTCCTTTATGGAAGAATATTCTATTTCATTATAGCTATTAACACATTCCTTAGGTTGCAGGCTGGAACAAGGCGCCATTTGACATTGCCAAAAGTTTTTCCTATTTTTTTTTTTTTTTTTTTAAGAAATGAAAACAAATATTAAAACGGGAAGTAAAAGCTTTTTGAGTACTGTAGTCTGTGAAAGAAATCAAGGTCAAATACAGGAAGAAAACTGCAGATTGTTGTTAGTAATAAACAAATTTCTGTTCAATTACTTTCAGATTATTTTCCAGGGTTTCTCTAATATTATATTTGTTCTTATTCAGTCGGTCATAAAATCTGTAGCATGATAAAAGGGTTAAGAACGGGTGATCCATTCTCCTCAACAATTGAAAATGTGAGAAATTTTTCATAAGAACCTACTAGAACTTAATGACTGTGGTCCAGATGCAACCTCAACATCAACTACGTCATTTATGTATTTTAAGTAGGTCAACACATTTGCTTGAAAAAGTCACAATGAAGATTATCCTAATGAATACGATTAATCATTTCCACCCCTTTAATCATTTCCACCCCTTTTCATTATACAGTACTTTTCGTTATAAATTAAGTGAAAAGTTAATTGGGAGTTCACCATCAAAACACACCTCATACCCAGCATGCAGATGTGAAGTCAGATAGACAAATGCACATCTGCAGCAACAACGACAGACCAACACATAAAGTGCTCCTGTATTAGACTGTATTGAGTGAATGACTGGTCGTGTTTCACATCAGCGTGAAAATGGTACTTATGGGTACTTCTGGGAAGAACCTATAAAATGTGTCACTGGGGTACATGTCTATATGCCCGTGTGTCACCATTGGACTTCCATGCAATAATCAATTTAAAACGGCAACGCATGCTAGACTCGTGATGGCATTTGATATCATCTGCTGTTCATCACCTCGCGGTTCTTGCCAGGTTTAACTCTGTTGCCTCTGTCCATAAACATCAACGTGGGAAGATATTTTACATTTTTGACATGAAGGTCAAAGATAAACATAAATAACATACAAGCTGTCCTAATGCCCTGCAGGATAAAGCATTACACGCGAGGCCAAATCCAACTGGCGTTCCAGCCATTCAGATCCACTTCTTCACTCTACGCATATCCGTACAGCAATGTTAATCTTTCCAAAGACTATGTTTCACAATTCCAAATAGCAATGGCGGACACCAAACACTTGACACCAAAAACTAGGGGTTGTAGTCCTACAGACCGTCAACTAATACAAATCACATACACACCAATAGGAAAAAGTACAAAGCCATCTCTAGCCATGACTATTCAATTCCATCCCAGGCTTTAAAGTGATTTATTGTATGTGTGTGTGTGTGTGTGTATGTGTGTATACACATGGTACACATGGGAGTCACACACACTGCAAATTCTTATCCATGGAATGGCAAAAACACTCACAAATCTTTAAAAGCAAGCTGGAATATGTATCCTCTAGCTGTGGAAAAGATGCAAATTATGCTTGTTATGCAAATTATTGTTGTGACCTTGCATAAGGTTATCAAATGTAATGCCATGGCAAATGTGTGCCATAATCAAAGCTGAAGGTGAGCAAATTAAATACAAGTGTGAGACTTTTTCTCCATGCAGTGTATGTAACATAATCTGAATTGTGTCATGACATTACATTAGGTATTCACTCTTACATATCAGAATTTTAGCATGTAAAAGACACAAAGCTGGGTGAAACGTTTCATTCAAGTGATTCAAGTAGCCTGATAATATCAGATTAGGGAACATGTCTGAACATCATCTTATTTTCTTATATTCTAACTAGAGAATGTCTGTGGGTTGTTATAGTGGTCATTTAAAAAAGTTGTTTATCCTGTGTTATAGCTGGGTCATCCTTCATCTTCAAATGTTTGCATATTTGTATTATGTAGGGTAAAGCACAACTTGTGCACTGTTACAAATATTTTTTTTGAAATACATATTTAATAGATTTTGAGAGGTTGCATTTGTAACCATATTTGCATGTTCCCACCATACCTCAGTTATCATGGAAGGTAATTGCAACAATACATTTTTTATATGAATAAAGTGGTTATATTGTGAATATAGATTTTATTAAATATGTGCGATTTTAATCAATAATTTTTTTAAATGGATATTTTGTTATATCTAAGAAAAAAAGTTGTCCCTCCCCAAATTAATGTCCACAGTGTAACAACAATGAATGTCGCCTGTTTAAGAAAAGGGGGAAATCTATTTGGACTATTCCCTGTGTGTAAACGTCATTGCAGGTGCTGGTTGATCTGAGGTGAGTACATTCTTTCTTATTGATTTTCTTTAAATTAGCTAGATTTATGAAAACTTCATGTGTCGTACTTTTCTGAAAAGAGGACTTTGGACCATTGAGCAATGATCCAGTTCTTCTTGTCCTCAGCTTAGGTAAGACACTTGTACAATGTATCTCGTTCAGTAGTGGCTTCATACTAGGAATGTAACAGATGTAGCCCATTTCCTGAAGACACGTTTGCATGATGGCTCTTCATGCACTGACTCCAGCCTCAATAGACACCTTGTGAAGCTTTCCCACGTTCTTGAATCAGCTGTTGTAATCCCTGGTGCTTGTGCACCGTACCAAAAATCCAATCAACTTTCCATGAATCTGCTTCAATACCACAACTTCTGTGGCTCATTCTCCTTGTGGAGGGTGTTGATCATCTTGTGTCAAAAGCTATCAAGTCAGCAGTCTTCATGCGTGTGCTGAACTAGACTGAGAGATACACAGTATTTATACCGCATGAATAGTAATTTCCTCATACTCGAAATTAAATATTCAAAAATTTTGAGATACTGGATTTTTGGATTTTCATGAACTGTAAGCCTGTAATCATCGGGGGAAAAACGAAAAAAAAGACTTGATATATTTAACTTGAATATTTTAAAGCTTTTTAATTAGCTTTGTTTGCACACAAACAAACCGACATGCACATATACCATATATGCACCATCCCCTCTCTGCTGGCATTTAGCCAACCCAGTTTTTTTTTTTTTTTTTTTTAAAGAGCGCAGCAGCGTTCCAGAGGCAGTACAATAAACACAACAGCACTGATGTCTAGCGTGCCACGTACAACAAATACCACGCATACCATTGCTTTCAAAACAAAAACGTTGGAGTGTTAAGTCCTGAGGTGCTTTTGCTAGCCTTATGAATTTATATCACTCACTAAATGCAGTGACTGAGCAGTTCCTAGAGCCCACCATCTCCTCAACTGCCTGTGCTGAACACATCTGAGTCCTGCCTCCATGCTCTAGAATTGGATGACATTTCATGGCCATTCATGCTCTTCCTAAATCATACACAAAACCAAATTGAGGTTAGGTGGGCTCTCTTACTTTACACTGAATGCGTTTCGCAAATCACAACCTCGGCTTAAAAAGCGCAAAAACGGTCGACCTCAATGCCATCGAACACCCAGGTGCAGCAATATTCCCTCCACTGAACAGGCTGTGTGAAAATGGTTATTGTCATGTTCATGAAACAGTTTGAGACATTTTGCTTTGTAACATGGTGACCACAAGGAGCTGCACACAAGCAGTAGCAATACACAAATAGGCTGTTCCATTCAAGATTTGGTAGTAACAAACCAATCGATAACATTCCGCACACCATTACAACACCTCCACCAGCCTGCAATGTCAACACAAAGCAGACCAATGGATTCCTGATGATTGAGCCAAATTATGATCCCACCATCTAAAGTGGTCCAGGCAGGAGCCATTACCATCTGTATTAATGCGTGTTACATATCCTAGATTACATGCGCTTACTGAGGGTTCTTCCCAATTCTGTGGACCAAAGTATGGTTTAGATTTACGCTGTAGTTTGCACCTTTTATATAAGCTTATGCTATTTATACTGAGTTCATAGTCTGATTCCTGCTCCTGTTTGTTGCACATGAGGTTTAATAAAGCCGAGTCTGTACCTGCAACCTCTGTGCCTTTTTACCCTGACAAATCTGATGTAGTCGTCTGCTGATGCATCAAGTTTCAAGATCTAATGAATTCTGAAATGCTTTTCTGTTCACCACAATTGTACAGAGAGGTTACCTGAGATACTGTAACCTGTGTCAGCTCAAACCAGTCACATCTGTATTTTCTGCTGACCTCTCTCATTAAGAAACCGTTTGGATGGGGTTTCTTTATTGCACCATTGAGTAATTATGTGGGAAAATCTCAGGAGATCAGCAGTTACAGAAATACTCAAAACATCCCATCTGACACAAACAATCATGCCATAATACGAATCACCGAGATCCCATTTCTCCCCCAATTCTGACGGTTGATGTGAAGATGACCCAAATGCTGCTGGCATGTATCCACACGATTTTGCGCACTGCCACATGATTGGCCAATTCAATAATTACATAAATGAGTATGTGTGAATGATATGTTTCTAACAAAGCGCTCAGTGAGTGTATGTTAGGCCCTGTTGTCTGGTGTAACTTTAATAGGAAATAACCTAGGTCAACTGCTTACATCATAAAAGAAGTTATTGCTGACCACTAGATTCCAGTAAACACAAATATTTCCCTGACTAACCACAGAAGGAGGAATAGGGATGTCCAAAGGACAACACAGTGGTTCTTTCCAGTTGCACCACACACAATAAGCGTGTTCTACTGCCAGAGTTTGCTTCACTGACCATGCTATTACTTATAGGGCTTTTCTGCTGAAATGCAAAAATGTCAGTAAACACCACAGAATCCCCTGTGTACGTGCTGGATGGACATTCTCATGCATGCGCTAACTGGCAAAGAGATAGAGAAAACAGAAGTTAATGTGGATTAGATGATGATAAGGGGACATCCAGGTCTTAAAAGCAAATATGACTTTACCTATTCTCACAGTCTCAAATACCTAACTATTACTACTCAATGAAAAAGACCAAGAGTACAGACTAATCTGGTCATCTCTGAAGCCTATAGAACACACACGCCATTTACTCAGATTAATCAAGAATGAATATCTACAAGAGATTAGATTAGTCCATATTGTTATCTAGTTGTTTTCCGGCAATTAAGGGATACAAAGATGTATTAATTACTAAAGACAGCCATTTTACTCATCTCTAAACACACTTTCTAGCACCAAATGACACCAAAAACACACCGAATCGCACACTTTGGGTATTAGTCATCTATTTATGGAGAACTTTTAAAGATGGCAAGCAGCAATTAATGACTCTTTCTGGTCTGGCTAAACTGAGGGTGAGTAGGCGTGTGCTCGGTTTGTGGATTAGGCAGAAGGTGGTCGAAGGCAGCATAGGAACACAGTAGGCTTGTTCTGAAGTCATGCCAGTGGAGGAGGGGAACCTGAAGCACCTTTGAACCTACTCACTCCTTTGTAGGGAGGCTGTAATGACGCTTGCAGTTTGAAACGATGTGCTTATTTCAAACTCCTGGTCATTCTCTTTCCTGCATCTCCACAAAGTCAATGCTGAACGCTTAAATCAGATGATCAATCTTCTTCTCTGGTTCATGCGTCAATGATTCCTCCTTTATTAAGTGCTTGGAGTAATGTCTGGACATTTATAGTCAGTACCGGCTTGCTTCTCTGATCGTTATAATGATTACGCAATGTGCCGTATACACACTATATCTTCAAAAATCCACACACGGCTGTTGGAGTTAATCATGGCGTTCTGTGCGTTCGTAGGAGGCTCTGAGTGCAGCCCACAGTTCTCCTTTCCTCAGCCTGCAAACTGTGGCACTGATCACCCACATGTGTGCGCACACCCACACACACACACACTCCCACACGCCAGAAACTTGCAATTCGGATCAGCATCCAAGCCAAACCGTCTTCTCTGTCCACGGAAAACAAAACAGACAGCCACAAGTGCCGCAGCACGGGGAGGAGACGGAGAAAGAAACCCAAGGCAGCAAAGGAGGAGGAAAAGAAAAACAGTCAATCACACAACAATCTGGAAAAACCAGACATGACAGGGCTTACCGGCTGCTCTCATTCATCTCTGTGCATCCAGTGGTGTCGCTCAGGGCATCGGCAGGAGGAAGAATGAAAGATGAGCTCGGCCATGGGCACTGGAGCCTCAGTCCTTGGCATACACAACCAAAGCTTCAGCTATTCTCACATACGACGAATGATTCAGTCTCCTTGACAAACACGGCGAGCGGTGGAGGATGAGTCATCGGCAGGCAGCCATTCTGCCTTCAGCCGCCGGCCTACAGCCCAGTGCTGCTTTCGCTCTCAAGCCCTATATTCTTTCTTTTTCTCTCCCTCCCTCTCTCTCTCTCTCTCTCTCAGTCTCCCTCTCTCCTGCTTTATTCCTCTCTTGCAATCTCAAGATAAATATGAAAGAGTATATGAGCGCTGCACAGCACAGGTCCAACACACCTACACCTCAAGCTAAGGCTACAACCAATGACACCCACACATGCTGTGGGAGGTGCATGTGCATCTGTGTATGTCAGAGAAACAGAGATCAACCTAAAGCAAGGCGGTATAGTGACTATGTACCTCCACATCAATCCACCTACATGCACGCCACTATGTTTCTGAAGCCTAGATACATGCCTAAGATTTTAAGGAGAGATTCAGACGTAACCTACAGAAAAAAAAGGCAAAAAGGGTTTAGTAGAATTACAATATCTACACAGTCTGCCAATTTTATGTGAAATACAATCGTTATTAATGCATCTGTCTTTAAAGCATGCATGTTGGAATAACTGCACAGTGTAGGAAGCCTCAGCTTCAGTACGCACACATGACTCAGAAGCATATCTAATACCTGCAAGCCTTTCATGTTTTCATCTGTGCGCTCACATGAATCGTCAGGAAGCGGTACAAAGAAATGGCCAAATCCAAAGGAGGAGTTTTTGAGAGCGGCTGGAAGGAGTAGATTGTCATGATAACCGAGGTCAAGCCACCTATAATAGAAGGCTCACTTTTTTGTTTTTTTCCTCAAATGTTGCTGACTGCCTGTGGCAGTCTAAATTGCACCTAGCATGCTGAGGTTTCAAACCTTGGGGAAACCTGTGAAGCTTCCATGTAGACCTAGATTATCATGCTTGCAGAAATCAGGATATTTAGAAAATCGTAATACTAACAGAATCACAATAAAAATCGAAATGGTACCAGGATATCATCACATTGTCTAGTCTCTGGTGATTACCATCCCTACCAAAGAACCCCTGAGAATCCCTCCTTTTTTTTAAAGAATGTATGAAACTGAAATATTCAAAATAACGTTTAAACACGCAGATGGAAATGAAGGATGTTAAATTATAAAGAGTGTTTTACACTCTCGGATGTCTGTGGAAAAAAAAAATTCTGTGCAGCTGAAAGACATGTAGATGTTGGCAGACAAGGAAACACATGAACGGTCACATGATGATGTTGGAATGGTAAATAAAGTCAGTGCGATTTTGCACTCTGTGTCAGACACACCGCACAGGGCAAACAGACTGGAATACAAGCCCAATGATGACCATTTGTGCTTCGAGGAAACCCTCCTTAACAGAACAATAAGACAAATTCTATTCATGAAACAACTTTAGTACGTAATGAAACCCGTTGTCCATGCTAAGACACTGTAGAAAGAATTTTTCTGTTTTACCCGAAATTGTAGACTACACTACTACAAACTACAAACAACCAACCTGATCCTAACCTCTAACAAATCCAGCTTGCGATATCACATTGTTAGAGATTTGCTAGGAGCACAATGCAACTATTTAAAAGTATGTCACGAGATAACAGTAGACATGGCTTGAGATGAACATCTTCCTGTTGCCTCGGTGCTCATAAACATAAAATCAGTAGACAAGAAAATGTAAAAATCTGTTTTGGGTCACTTCAAGGGTGATCACACAGAATCTCGACAAACACATATGGTAATGGAAGTCAAAGTTAGACTGTAGCTGGTGGATCACTGGGTCAGTTATGTCATTCTCTCCTTTGATTCCCATGGCAACAGTAAAATGAGCAGGAATACTGTGCCACTCTGTTCCTATCGGTGATGCTGCATTTTTTTTAGACAGTCATAGTCTAAAGATGAAAGATGAAACAAGACGCCGAATGAAAGAACACTATTGACTTCAAGCCATATGACGTTTAATACTTTTAAAGTTTTTTAGTTCATCATTTGTTTTCGGTCATGCAACTCCTTAACTGGTTATGCATGTTACTCCACTTGTTAGGCTGTCCACAGTGGTTCAAGGCATATTTTATTGGATTGACAATTGGTGGATATAAACAGATCCTAATATTCTTTTAATAAACAGAACAAAGCTCAATTGGAATAGAAAATGAATCATGTAAACGCCTCAATCGGAACAGTCTCACCAATATTAGCCATGGAAACACATGAGCTGATTACTTCTCTCTTGTCAGAATAAAAATACTCTTTCTTCATACAGTACGGTTTGACCCACTTGAGGGTTACACAAGGTGACTTGAGTTTCCAAAGGGAAATTTTTACTTGCACTGCTGCTGATCTGGAAACCTGTCTCTCCCACCTGTGTTTACTTTCATCCACCGAGTTTTTGGCCGAGGAAGAAGCACCGATTGGCACGCTGTTTCATATGTAATAAAGCATCTAACCAATGACTGAATTTTTGCAACCAATCATAGCAAAGAAGGCGTTTTTTTTTTTTTTTTTTAATGAATGATCGGTAGCCTGACCGGACACCAAAGATGGAAAAAAGAAAACAGAAAAAGAATTATTTATGTTCTATTTCCAGCAGATGAAATGCCTCATAGTATTATGCAAGTTAAAGAAAGTTCTACTCTGATCAAATGCATTAAGAATGTAAATGCACATCTTATCAGATCAGCATCCATGTAAACAGTTAAGTTAAAATCTCTAATCAGAAGGATTTCAATTGGATTGAAATATTGTCCATGGTGCGTAAACAGCACGTCGGCAATGTTGTGTAACCGTTAACTAGCATATAGACATGGCACAGGGCAACAGCTCTCATACTAATACTGTTGAATGAAACGCTTCATTAAAGATGGCCGTCATTGCTATTGACGGTTACACAACATTGCCGACGTGCTGTTTACGCACCAGAACTACAACCACCATGTACAGTAGAAGCTACAACATGCAGTACATATACATGTATATCTTGTGGTATATCTTGTACTGAAACCGTTGAGTCTACACTTTGGCACTATAAAGCAAAAACAGAAAGATCAGGGCTGCACAAAATGAGAACAGTAGAGTACACCTTCTCCACTGTTAAATTAGTTTACAGCAATATGCCCTTTAGATCAGCTAATTTACTGACATGTAATATAAGTCTCAGTATAGGTTAAATATAGAAAACTTATCATTCTGAGAAGGTATTTGGAAACTTTAGAGTTATTATTAAGATTAGTTCTCCTGATCATTCACTGGCTAGCATGATGCTAACCTACTTGCGGTTGTTGTTGTTGTTGTGAAGGCATACGATTCTTGTTTAAATTGGTGTAAAAGAAAGCATAAAAGAGACTTTACACTTCACAGTGAGGTGCTTGCCAGACAGAATTTTTTTGTCACTGCAAAATTGACAAAAATCAGCAAGAACAAGACATTTATTTGGGATGTGCACTGTTTGGTTGTTGAACTGAAATAGCTGCTTTTCAAAAACCTGCAAGGAAAAAATGGAGTTCCAAACACTAAAAAGGAGTGAGCTTCTTTTTTTTTTTTTTAAACGTTATAAAATATTTAAGGTATTTACCCACAGCATGTACTAATGCACTTAAACTTTTTTGGATTTTTCACTGTTCACTTAAATGTCTTGGTAATTATCTTCTACATATCTAGGATAACTGCATTCTCTATAAAAAAATAATAATAATAAAATAAAAACACTCCAGCAGGAAAGATACTAAGTATAATAAATGGACACAGTTGAGGTTGTATACCACAGTGACATGATTTTAGCCCTAAAAATTTGGCCAGCTCTTAACTGAACACAGCACTGTGCTGTGTGTGGAAGATAACCAAGTTTGTATAGACATGCTTTTTGATACAGGTGAAAACCTAATTAGTAGCTTGCTTTCATAAACCACTGGTCTTTGTTTTGTTTTTTTTAGCTATAACCAAAATCCATTTTTGCAGTGCACCGACTCTCGGCTACCTTCATAAGGCTTTCCGTTCTAGACACAGGCAGTTTCTGATCAGAGTGAAAGTTCTGCATTGTCACCGCAAATAAAAAAAGACTTTAAAACCACAGGCAAAGGGGGTGGAAGCCTCTGGCATAGTGGCTTCCGCCCTTCTTGGCAGGTGGGTTAAACAGTTGTACCAAACCTGATAAGGGCAGACTGTTACTTCCTTAGATAAGGTTTTACTAACCCTGCCTGGCCCACTCAAAACGCCAATCCTGCAACATGCATGAGAGGAGAAAACACACACATGCATACATTCTGTCTCTCTTTTCATTCTGCTATTATTTGCTACATCTAGTACGCGCAATGTTTTCCTCTTCCATTGCTGATGCGTTGTGTACAGTCAATAGTCAAACATTAGATAGAGGCCGGCAGTACCTTCACTTCATTTCAATTCCAAAAGTAACTGGGTGAAGAATAGTTTCAGAACATACTGAGACAGGGACCAATTTCAGCCCTGAATGACTATTGTGCAAAGCAATTTAATACTACACGGACTAATTATAGAAGGTTTCTGTTTCAAAACTTATGTCCCATAACACGGCGTGTATTTTACTCTTAAACACAGGGTAGAATAAAGGTGAAAAATAAATATAGAAGTATGTTTTTTTGAGTGCAACCTCCCCCCACCAAAAAAAGAGGGGAAAAAAGCCATATTTTTTTTAAATACATTTTTAATAAACAAGGACAATTCAAGTCAAACGGTGACTTTTGATTTTGCAGAATAACAGAGCCAGTGAACAAAAACTACCTTTATTTCTCCATATAATTCCCTGCTACACTAATGCACTTACCCCAACGTTTCACTAGTGCTTGGTAACTATCAAGGTAGAAAGTTCTCTCAGTACGCCGCTGGCCTCCTGGTAACTCCTTTAATGGCTCAAACATGTGTAAATGGCTTGGAGCGAGGTCAGGACTGTACGGGGGATGGGGCAGGCAATAACTTCCAGCCAAGTTCCTGTAATGTGCAAATAGTGTTCTTGAATATTTGTGTATACAGTTCCCACAGACAGATGCGCCTTTCCGCAAGTTGGCGACAAGTTATCTGTCGAATTTTCACTCTCTAAATGTTCACAGTAACGACTGCAGTGGGATCTCAGCCACCTCGGTCTGCATCATCGTTCACAGATGTACGGCAGTCTTTAAAACAGTTGCACCATTCACATGTTTTCCTGGAGCTAACAATCTCATCACCATACTGTGCTTGAAGTCTTCTGGAAATGTCAATTGATTTTATGCCTTCGTTCATGAGAAACTTAATCACAAATGTCAGTTTGACTTAATTATAAAAATTAAAGATTTAAATAAAAGCAAATATGATCTTCAAACTTGACTGCTTTTCAAATTCCAAACTTAGGCCCTTACAATGCATGCTGGATGCGGCAAACACACACTTGGACAATACCTCAATCTATTATCTAGGGAAGGCATTCACTGCTCTGACTGACCCTGGACTTATTTTTGAATGGACAGTTATAGAAATACTCCAAGCTGGATGCCTGTGTAGTTGCTTCCAGAGGTCACATGCACATTACCATATGTGAGTGTGAAAATGAAAAGGGCCTCGTTCGCTGTGGGGAGGCTTTAAAAGGAGAGCATTGTGTCAATTGTTAAAGTACAACAGGTTCAATAAAGCACAGATAATGGTTTCCTGTCTGGGCCATGACTGAAGGACTATCAGCGCTCCCTCCCAGCAGAGTCCACGGCAAAAAGGGTGGGGCGAATAATGACAAGGCAGTCATTCTGTGAGAGTCTGAGAGCCCTGTTTGGACAGGCCTGTTTTACAGCAGCGGTGTGGCTTACACAAATAAACCATCACATTTTACTACTTAACTTGACCAATAAAGTTCAAGAAAACAATCAAATTAAAAATTAACAGCCTGACTGGCCCGGGCAAAGAACATTCTGTCATTTCCGCTGTTCTACTCAAGAATTAAACATAGACCTAGAGAACAATGCAAGATCATTAGGATCCACTAATGAGATGAGTGATAATGCTCATTTGTCCAAGTTTAAAGAACTGACCTGCTCACTGTAAACTTTACACTTCTTCTATCATTAAGAATTCTTAACTTGTACTTCTTCTAAACAAAACACCGCCTTCAGAGTTCAAGAGTCATTCCCTATGCATCTCATATTGCTGACTCATACAGTCATTAAATAGGACTCTACTATTACTTGGCTTTGGGTTTATCGGACCCCAGTTTAATTTAAACTAAATATCAGTTTTCCTTTGATATGTCAATACATTGTGGGGAAATGTGTCAGAAAAATCAGCTTAAAAAAATGGAGCTACATAAATGTGTTATGTTGGCAGAAACTACATGGAGTTTTTGGAGCTAAACATTCATAAAATTAATGTGTGACAAATGTATGAATCGATGTGTGAAAATGAACACATCTTTCTGAAATTATTCATTCAGAACTGCGGAACATGGTATGCTTCATTTTAAATAAATGCTTAAATGCAGATTCAGTCATTACCAGGAGGAAAATCTGCTCTGGCGACAGACTCAGAGGGCAGAGGGGAACCGGTCAGTACTCTGACTCCTCTCTGACATTTAGCATGTGTTTGATGTATTTTCACCATGCGACTGGTCACACAATCAATCTTTTCAAAACAGCTTAAATCTAATTCTACTAAGAAATAAAGGCTATTTGTATGAAACATCACCTTTTAATACATTAATTCTCATTTACAACATAAGCCAATGTGAGTGAACCTAATCTTGTTCAAGTAGAAGCCAAAAAAAAAAAAAAAAAGGAATAAATATGATAAAAAAAATTAAGTGGGAATCAGTACACATCTTAGATCAATGAGCATCTCGAAGACTTTCCACTCAAGCCCCAGCACCACCAAGCTGCCACAGTAACCCTCTCTTGTCCAGGGGCACTGTATCATGGCTGACCACATGCTCTGACCCTGCGCTCTGACCCCAGCAGCCTAACAAGCTGGGATATGTATGGAAAAAGTTATTTCACAATGCTGTAATGTATATGAGACAAAATTTCTTTGCTTTATTCTTATTTCTTTATGCGTTAGCGGTTTCAGACACTACCACGTATTAAAAACTACAACCTCTAGCACAAATTACAAAGTTACCACACTTGGAGAATGTCCATCCAAGTTTTTCTTTTTTACTTCATATCAAATGAACAAATCACAATTCCGGAAAAAAACAACAACTATTTTTGTATAATAACTGAGAATACTGACTTCATCAAACATTACCTTAAACAAATTAAATGTAATTATTTTAATTATCATTTTCCCAGAACAATTAGGGGAAACAGAAAAATGGAATGGCCTAATATTATGCATTTCTAAAACAAATAGCACGCAAGTAAAAAATGCTAATTAGTCTTCAGGTTAAACAGAATGCTTACTGGCCAGCTGGACCTGACTTATTAAAGAAAACATGGCTCCAGTAAGATAGAGATCAACTGAAAATAAATTAATCAATAAAAAAAATCATAAAAACATGAAATTTCTTCGACGGAAATCCAATATGGATCGGTGCAAAAGATGTTGGTTATTCCTATTCTGTCTAAAATGGTGCAAGTATAAACAAAATGGCAAGATTGGAAAACGGAAACAAAAGTACAATACAGCAAACAAGACACATGAATGTAAAAAGGACATGACGTGTGGCAGAACTTTAAATTATGTTGGCTGATTTAAATAAAAACAAAAGAAAACAAGGTTACAGTGCACTGAGGAGACAGAATCACAGAATGTGGATGACTGGATAAAAGTGAGAAGACATTTTGCTTAATTTCAGCTTTGGCTAAGGAGGCGATCCTAGGGATGCCTAAAATTATTTAACATTTAAATTTCCCCACTTATTTATGATATAAGGCTGCATTTCAGGTAAAGGACCAGAGGAAAAGGTAATCATTGCCTCAACTCTCAGTGCCTGAGTGTACACTGAAATTTTAGACACTTTTCTCATTCCAGAAACAGAAAATATTTTGTTGGTGATTAAGTGCTGAAATACATAAATAAATAAATGTAAAAAAAATAATAGGCCCATGACAAGCCTCTATCCTCAAAACATTATCTCTCAACTCCTATTCAAGTAAGTTGGAACCTAAATTTTATGTCATTGAGGTCCATGCCTCAAAGTATTCAGACCATCATAAAAGCCCACAATTAGTAAAATATCAATTGTTCATGTTGTTTTTGTTGTTAAATTAATGGGTTTTGCCTCTATTTATTCTGTGGTAAAAATATGCCATTAATTAAAATCAGTTAATTGTATTAATTTGAGATATATTTTTACAAACCCAGAATCTTCAACTATTAGGGAAATATTGTTTTGGGTCATATATTTGATTTGTTTATTTGCTACAGAATACAAACCTATCCTCCAAGTGTAGGGATTCCTTGGATTTGCCAGGAAATGGAGGCTGAGATAAAATAACTAGTCGACACCAATCATGATTCGTAAAATGAATTCCTGAAGTGCATCCTACTGCCCGAGGTGCACACTGGTTTAGGGAAGTGCATTTAAGTTCATTTCTATATTTTAGACTGGGGGATAGTGTATTGGTCATTAACTAAACAAGGTGAACCCAAAGGTTGCATGCATGGGGGAAATTTGGGGGGAACGTGTTACTCTTCACCCCTCCGTGACTTGTTATTTCTATGTAAAAACACATAAAAAGTCTTTGCTCACGGTCATGAACATATCTGGTGTTATACATCTACTGTAATTGCTGAGCGATCTATGAGAATAATTGCAATACCTGCTTTTGTCAAAGGCATACCTAAAAAAAAAAAAAAAGAAGAATAATAAATGTAATATAAACCAATTTTGGTAGACATTTTGCTTAAAATAAATGTTAATTTCCCCTAGTTGTACAGCTTTCCGAGACACCCTGTATAGCTATATAAAATTTCTATTGTTAAAGGACATGCACCAAGACTGCTGAGTACAGGAACAAGGTTTGTACAGCTGTAAAAAGTTAAATTTTAAATGAAAGCAGAGCCAGGTCCTGTGAGTCACACTGAAAATGAGGATATGAAATCGATTCTTGCTGTGCCGGATTGCCCATGGCTGCATTGACCTTTAGCTGAATGTCATTTCTTCATCGTGGTCTTCCTCTGTGCCAATCTGAGCACACATTTGTGTTGAGGAAATGCGGCCAGGATGAACACACACGACACGGCCATCCGGTGTGTATTTTTGTCCATGCTCAACTGTATGACACAATGTGGTAAGTTATATAACGCAACTTCAGTGTTACAAAGGGGTTACAAATCATGTTTAACGCTTTCTACACTTTTGATGCTAAATGATGTAGCAAGTACTCAGTTACTGACCAGCACAACACACACAGTTAACCTCTCACAGGAAGCTGGCCTACCCATTCCCATTGTAACTGCTTGGAATTAATCATTATATTATATGATATCTAAGTGCTAAACAGCGTGTATCGATGCGCTTCAGAAAATAAAGTCAGTCCAAAATCTCTCGCGCGTGGCTGTGTTCCAAACCTATTGCTGTCGCGAACATCAGAACGCAGAGCGAGGGCAGCGCGCGCGGTCGACCTGCTGAATGGCGCGCGCGGCCTGACGGTTCAGCTCTTTTATGAATGAGAGCAGCGTCACGCGACCTGCCCTCTTCCGCTGGACAAAACTGCGCTCATTCAGCACCGAGGCCTCAAACTTGCCTTTTGTCTTTTCGTGCTTTCAGAGCAGAGCCGTGTGTGTTCTCGCGATAGCTGCGCGTCGTATACAAGTCAGCTAAATCACTATAGAGCTCATAAAGGCCTTAACAACAACAACAACAAAAAGACTGGATTAGAACTCTTATACGCCGTAGCTACATATCTCATGCACATACAACTATCGAGCTAATGTAAAAAGAGTAATGAGATTTTTGTTTTGTTTAAAATCCATGCACTGAGCCACTTTAGTGTGTTAAAGTACATTAAGAAAACATTCCAACAATCTAGGAACTTCGTGAAATTAAATTTGACTGAGGTTCATGGGCGACTAAACAATCAAATACTACTCTGCAAGGCAAATGGCAACAAGATCATTTTTATGAATGAAACACTGTATGCAAATGCGTGGGGGAGAGGGAAAAAAACACAAATGGCGGATGCACTAATAATCATTCAGCTCAACTGGTCTTTTCAGTATGTTGCATATGCATGAACATGCAAAACACCACACACACACACATATATATACACATACAGAGCGTGGAAATAAAGGCAATCCCTAATCTAGAAAAGTAAAGGTTCAAGTAGAAATCGCGAGATGTACACGAGACGAATTGACGTTTTATAAGGAAGATAAATAAATGCCTTTAGTTATTTAGAAATAGTTTCCGAACCGCCCCACTCACTCCTCTCCCCTCCCCTCTACGGGAGAGAGAGGGCCCAGTCCCCCCGCTTTTCATCGCCCTCTGTCAATACAACACATTTAACCCGAAAATAGTTTCCTAAACTTTTCCCCGTCACACCTCGGATCCGTCTGCGTTCCCCGAGCAGATGCGCCACAAGCAGACGCGTGCAAACAGAAAGAAAGAAAAAAAGATCAGACCTTTAAACTTAACATAGGAAGGAAAAGTGAGATTATTCAGCATGCACTACTTACTCGTTTGGGTGTGTTTCTTCAATCATTTTCTCGATTCACCTAGCACAAAATCCCACAGCGGGTGCACTCTTGTCGCTCGTCATTTTTTTCTTGCCCCAAAATAACCCCCTCATATATCGCACTACTAGTGTCACTTATTCACGCGTTTTTCCTATTCGGTTTGTTTTTGTTCTCCTCTTCGTTCCTCCGTTCCTGATGGCTTTTCGTGACTCTCTCTCTCTCTTTTTTTTTCCTCCGGAGCTAACCATTTGCTGATGAAAACGGTTAAAGATGCCAAATCCGCAGACGCGAGCGAATAACCCTTGGTTTATGTTTTTCCCGTAAGCTGCATTTGCATGTGTTCCGGCCTGGCTGCGGTGCTAAACGCGCGGTTGATGTTGCTGAGGGTGGCCCCGTACGAGCCCCATCTCTCATTACTCCATGTTGGATTGTGCAGCAGAGAGAAGGCGAGCAGGCACACAGCGCAGAGCGCGAGCAGGGCGGAAGTGTTGACGTCACATCGCACCCCATTCGACTGCAGACTCAACGACTTCCAAAACCCTCACGGCTACTTCAACATACTGTGGCGACACCAGGTATAATTTAAGCGCACTATTTTAAATATAAAATCATCACCCGAACTTTATTCCCGCTGATGTTTATCTGTTGGATTAGAAGTATTAATCTGTTGGATTAAAACTGTATAATTATAGCCACCGTGCTGGAAAATGAACGGTACTGTCTTAGCAACCATAGTAACTATAAGTGTGTCTGGAGTGGTTCTGTACTGTACCATTTCCTGCAAGACGTGTAACCAGCAGCAAAGGTGGACAGCGCAGACTCCCTGGCTCAGTCCCAAACCGCGCTCTAGCCCACTCCCCACGGAGCCTAGGTCACCAGGCATCGGGAGTAAAACACTACACACGACCTGCTTGTGCTTTTCAGGACCAAGCCTTTATCAGTTTCTCTTTTGACGTTGCTGAGGACAAGACTGGCTTTTGATCAAATGCCTCGCTGATCACTTTAAATTAAAAAAAAGGATTTAATCATTGTTGTTTTTTAAACGCTATATAACCACTGTCCAGTCCGACAACACACACTGCAAAGTTTTACTTATTGAGATTTATCTCTCTCATACCAAAAAAAAGAAGAAAGAAAATAAACATGTACAATTGAGTGTTCTTAGTACACTGGATTATTAGGAAACCACAACGAACATCATCTTTCAGCGTTATTTGGATGCCACCATCTGGTCATTTTTTTTTATTCGTGACTATTTACATTGTATTTAAATTGTGTTAAATAATATATTCATTTTTTAAATTATTTTGAAAGGCAAATTTTACCAGACTGTGCACAATATAATAATTTTAGTGAATGAATTGTAAAGGAATGTATTAATTAAATTATGTAAAAGAAATACATTAAAGGAAAAAATGTTTAAGTAATGTATTAACAATTGCAAAAACGTCAGCACACAGATCAAAATGTAAAGACTCTGTAAAAACAAAAAAAAAAGATCATGAAAAAAAAACAATTATCCAAATTAATAAGAAATCATGGATTTTATTTAAATCAGCATGAGGCAGTTATGCTATGATAAAAAAAAAAAGAGCAATAGGAGATCCAGCCACATCAACTGCCCTTGGCACCAGATAAACATTTATGGAAATGTACATACAAAACAAAAAAGCATTAACCAATATTTTCATATCTGCCCATCACATATCTAATCATTTCATAAGCATCAGCCCTTTCAGTTACAAAGTGACTTCCTTTAACAGACAATTTTTGTCTTAACCTTAAAAGACTATACAGTGTTGCATTCTATGCCAGACAGTCTGAATAACACCACACTGCCAAAAAAAAAAAAAAAAATGCTTTCCTGATCACCTACTCATCTTCTGGAATAGCTGGAAGATGGAAAGGACTGGCTAATGCCCATATTAAAGGGATCATTCAGTAAAAGGTCGAGATTAGGGAAGAGAAAGAATGGAATAGAATTTTAAGATGAAAAATAGAAAAATACAAAATTAATTTTCACCCAACACACCAAAAAAACCCTGAGTACAAGAACTTATTAATGACAAGCACTTGACACCTGGACAAGGAGAGGGGATGACAGGGAGAGACTGAGAACTGCCTAGTGGGTCCCTTACAGAAAATTGCGAAATATACATAGAAGAAAAAACAAAATTGGGTTGTTTAGTTTTTACTCCACATTGTCTTTGCCCTAACAAAAATTCCATTTAGGTTAAACCACTTCAATCTTAATTATTGGACGGGCAGGACAATGCTGTGAGCTGTCACAAGAAGCCTTTTCTATTTTTATTAGTTCGTATCATAATGCATGGAATTTTCAATGAGGCCCGTTTTATAGCCAGACACTCTACCTTGGTGTCAGAGACCCATTCTTCGTTGCAATATTACAGAAGACCGGCTTTGTTTTGTGTGGAACGAACACTGACTCGAGTTGAAATGACTGCTTGTGACAACTATGATCTGGTGCATAAGAATAATATCAGAGAGCCCAAGAATACAGATGCCAAACTCCTCACCTCCCTCCCCAGTAGCCCAAATACACCTGCCCGTTTGTCCTTTCCAAAAGCGATTATGTGACTCAATGGTACGAGTAGCAGAATGCAGGAGGTGAGAGCTCTAGCAACACACAGCTGGACAGATGCTCTGGATATCCTATATATGGGAGAGTGGAGAGGATGCAGAGGGTTTAGCAGACATTGTTACAGTTTATCTGACTGTGACACCAAGCTTCTCAAGCACGCGCACACCCTTCTCCTGATACTCCTCCCTCGTCAGCCAGAAGTTCTCCTTGTCCTTCATGATGTCGGCTAGCACAGCTCCACCCAGAAACACCATATGTTTGCGCCGTGGAGGATCCTCAATCCGGATTTTAAATTTCTGCAAGGTGTTATGTAGACAAGCTTTAATTATCATGCAAGAGAAAATTTCCTTTTTATTCAGCATTATGGGCAATTCAGATTTTCAAATATATACACTTGTCTGTCTGCATGCAAGTGTGCGGTATGTATATTTATTTATTATAGAATAATGTTTATGGAAGAATTCTCCAGTATCAGCACAGAAAACCCAGGACAGGAAACTCAGGACAGAGAAGCTTAACCTTACTGAGTTCTCAGTAACATGACCGCCTACTATTTGTACCTCATTAACATAAATAAAGATAATAGGAGATACTGGTAAAGGAGTGATTGTTTATTTCTGTTATAATATAAGTAATAACAGGAACTAACTAGTCTCATGGACGTTCCACAACATTAAATGTAACCAAGCTGTTAAAAGCAGTGTCATTTCTCATTGAAAACAATAATTGCTGGCAAATTTATGCTGAATAAGCCTAATGACATTAATAACACACTTTGGACCCTGCTGCTTTTTAAAAAATATCCGGTCATATCACACCACGCTGGCATGTATTATTTATCAGCCTGATCTGAGTCGTGTTATTCCTTGTCTAAAGCTGCCTGTAGAAAACTAATGCCAGTATAAAAAACAGTTGCGTATGATTCCAACATCAAATGTTTAAATGCTAAAGTATAAAATAAGGCAATGAACAAACGTTCCAAACAAAAACACAAAGTGTTATTTTAGTCAGGCTTAGTTTGTAATTAGTCCATTTGTGGATATAAATAGTTATTGTCAGTCAAACCACTACATCCAGATGTTGTTCAATAAAATGTCAGAATGGTTATGAACTATCGCCAAGCCTGCTTTCTGGAATGGTTCCAAGGAGTTCTTACCCGACTACTAGGGACTCTTAGTGCTTGGAGATGGTTGTGGAGAGGAAGATGACCTCTTATATAGCAGAGCACTTTCAGTAAGCGAACACGTCATCTCCACTGTTTCAAAGAACGCTTACAAGAAGTCTTTCCTGACAACTGCCATTACACTCTACAGTAAATCTCCTCTATCACGAGAGGGATCTCCTTCTCTGAAATTACTAAACATATGGTCATTTACATTTATCCTCTTTGTTAATATTCCAAACTCATCAATATCTCACTGATGCACCTTAATCTTCATATGCATACTTAATGTAACATATGATCATTTATATTGGATCAATGAATTCCTGACTGCACTAATGTATTGTGTTTTGTATTTTCTTTAGGTAATCTCTTGTAAATGTAAATCTTTCTTTTGTAGTGATTCTAAATTTTATTTAAGCTACATAATATTTGTATTTTCAGTCACAGAAACTTTAAAGAATGTAGAGCAAAGATTTTCTTTTAACCATTAGTTTCCTTTTCTCTGATATTTTTTTAAACAGTCAGTAAATAACAAACTCAAATTAAACTCAAAGAGCAAATGAGCCTGTACACAACGGGCAGATATGTCGACCAATCATATCAGCTGATTCAAACAAGCAGCTCAGAATTTCCTTTAAATGCTTGTCCAAGCTGAATTCAGAGAGCAAAGATTTGAGTCAGAGTACATGCTGTGTGTGAAACCTAGGTCTTAATGCTATATTACTGGCCAGCTCACACAGGCTGCCAGAGTTCACATAGTTCCACCTGCTGGACAAAAGGCAGTACTTCAGCTGATATGCTGTGCAACAATAGCATGAGGAATAGCACTGTGACACTACTGGACATCAAACATCGTGTGCTTTTAGAAAACAAACAAAAGACTGATAGCAGTAGCATAAACGTCTCCCTGATGGATTGTAGCTTTGTTACATTACTGTGTGATTATGCATTTAGCATACTCACAGAAAGCTTGTCCACATCCCCTTTAAGCACCCGCTCTAGATAAAGCTGCTTGAGTTCCCTCTCCAGTCGAGATGGCAGGCCTGGGTACATGGTAGAACCGCCTGAGAGAACAATATGCTTGTAGAACTCAGCCCTAATTTGGTGGGGAAAAAACAGTCATCAGTTCATATTATACATTTTATTCAACCATGACATTCTTTTTGTTTTTAATGACTCAATTCATTGTTTTTAACAGTTACTCTGACCTGTGATAGGATTGCTGAATAATTAACAAAGGGAGGTAAAAATAACTTACTATATATAAATGGCTGTAAACATCTTTAAACCAATAATTTTAATGACTATTATAAATCTGTGCTAGATTACCCCTGGACTTTATTTAATTTAATAAACTGACTTTACCTGGTGTCGATATCTGCTGCCTGAATAGTGTTGAAGAGCAACTCGGCGACTCCCACACCCTCCACGTTAATCAGATGAGGCTGGAAAAGAGCCTCAGGTGCCTCAAACCTCTCCCCTCCGACTTTTATCACTCTGCCATCAGGGAGCTACAGAAAAAAAAAAAATTGAATTTAAAAAAGCATATTTATGATGCATAAAGTCACCCAGACTATTTTAAATATCATCTTAAAATTTCCATCTTAAACAGTGTCATATAGACTGTCTGGTTCTGCACTTTCCATCAGAGTGTCAGCAATATTAAGGTTTTGTTCCTTTTTATTTTAAAATATGGATAGCATATCACTTTGACTCTACAATCAAACAGCCCCTCCTGACTGGTCAGCTGGAAATGAGCCACAGGTCTGAGTGGGATCCTAGAGTCCAGCAGTGTGGAGAAGATGGTGGAGGGTTGCGTGGGCATATAAAGACTCCATTGAGGAGTGTCCAGATGTGGAAACACCCAGCGGCCCAGCTGGGGAACGACTGTAGCCACGCAGGAAATGATGTTACATGCTAGTTAGGCAGCTCTTATGCCACACTGAACTCTTTGTTTTAACTCTCACCATTTTCTTTGCTTCTCCGTCAGTTCTCTCTTTAGGAAAATGTTGGGGGCGGGGGGAGACTGTGGAAATTTCTACTCTCACACTTCTTACATAGGCGTGGCAACAGTACAAACTCTTGGCCAACCATCTCCTCCCTTCTTTCACCAAAACTGATGCAGTGCCAACTGATGCTTCTCGTCTTCTGACGAGTCAATTCTGTGCCGTAGTCTACACAACATTCAAAGTCTCTAAACGTCAATTGCCTTCTAAAGGTCAATCAGTTGTAAAGTGATAAACATTATATACACAAGCTTTTTCCAGGAGAGATCGCTGCCAAAGCACCACTGATCCCCAAATGCTGCTTTTTTTATGAAAATAACCATAAAAGCTGTTTCTCATGTGTCTATGTGGCTATTTTTACAGAAACAAGAAAAGCAGAAATTCAATGATTATTTATTTTGCAAAGAAGCAAGGATGCACCGGTTGTGAACTTCTAGGCCGATACAGATACATTCAGAATTTAAATTTTTGCTGCTAATCGGCTATCCAGAGGCTATTGCTGAGTGCAGGTTCCCAGCTCTTCCTCACTCCCTAGACCACGAAATGTTAGGACATCATTGTTTTGGGTGGAATTATTATGCCAGCTACTGGATTTTTCCCTAAGCTGCAGCTAGCTACTGCTGTCCAAGGAAGACCACAATTAACCAACCAAATCAGTGCATCCTTACAAAGAGGACCAGACATATAGTGCAAAGAATATTTTAAATACTGTGCAGTTTGTAACTGTGCTGCACACGAGAGCAGATGAATCTGATTTCCTCTCAGCTCTCTTCACTATACCTGCAAATAATTGTAGGGGGGATTTACACTATGTCTGATCAAATTAGTTTATCTGCTGGTTACAATGATAATACCAAATTAATCATACAATCATTCCACCATCAGGTTTGGCGAGATATCACTAATGAGAATCTCAGACAGATGTGTAGACAGTCCAATGGGGAAAATACACAGGTATGTTCCTTATGTTCCTGAAGCTGATTGTGTGAAGTTTGCCAAACAAAAAGAAAGCTATTACAGAAAAACCTTCCGACATTTGACCTTACTGTGGCCTTGAACCTGTTTTAATCAATTCCAGAATCTGAACATTTAATGTGCTGGTTACAATAAAAAAATTTATATAAAACACTACAAACATAAAACACTCTGTTGAGATATCACACAATTGAATATCTTACAAAGGCACATGGAGACCACCCAAAATAATAATGTAATAATCTTGTTTGTTGTTGAGACTGTGAATGAACTGTAACTATAGAAACAGTATCATCAGATAAGCTAATTAACATAAACCTTTTTAGTGTTGTAGGGGAACTCCTGTCCAAGTTGTGTGGGTAAAAAATTAAAATAAGAATTCACCCTCGCTGGGGTATAATGCATTAAAAATGCATTCTGTTTATAACAAATACCAGTATTGAAGCCTATATATAAAATGTATATCAATATTGTTTGTGTGTGTGTTTTGTACTAACTGTGTAGGATTCCACCAGTACAGTAGTCTCCAAAGCAAGCTTCTGCTCCTGCTCGATGTTATAGCCTACATAACAGAGTTTCTCCTTCATCATACGCACAGTCTCAAAATCTGCAGAGTGGTTGAAAGCGTATCCTCGCAGCAGCAGCAGCTGGAGAAAAAGAATATAAGCACAATGTTTCATGAATTGCAAGCTTTCAACCAGCAAACACTCCTTTACCTAATCCCCAAAACCCAGTTAATAAGAAAGTCTAATCGTCTGTATTACGACTGTCCAAAACGATATATTCTAACTGTTGCCAAGTCGAACAAGCAAAAGTGAGTACCTTTATAAGATATCGGGTGATGTCTCTCCCTGCTATGTCCAGCCTTCGAGTTAAATGAGGGAGAGAGAATCCTTCATATACAGGGCAAATGTGGGTGACGCCATCGCCTGAATCGACCACGACTCCCGTTAGTAGACCTAAGAAACACAGCATAATTCAAGGCCAAAATACAATACCATTTAAGTAGACAATGTAGCTCAAAACCTTAGCTATTGTGGACATAAAAAGTCTACAAACAGCTTTGAGATGTAAAAAGTTAACCCAAGACAGATCATGTCAGATCATCAAAAGTGTAGCCTACCACCAAAGCACATTGCATCATTCCTCTTTTTTTGGATAGGATTTAGAATTACTGACTAGGCAATTATCAAACTTTGATCAATAATCAAATGGATTTATCAGCAGTAATTAATAAGACACATTTGTCAATGTTTTATTTAAACTGGTGTAGCAGCACAATCCCAACAAATTAGTTACATTATAAATGTAGATAGCCATCTGTTTAAATAATAATAATAATAATAATAATACATTTTATTTATATGGGCACATTCAAACAATCAATAAATTATTAACATCAAGTAATAAATAAGTAAAACTGTTTTACATAAAGTCATATTGATATTTGAGTGCAGCCTTACATCATGTGGGACTTGCACTTCTGTATAAATGGGTCTTAAGACATGATTTGAATGTGGTTGGAGACTCTATATTACAGAGGCTTTCTGGAAGATAATTACAGAGATGAAGAGCAGAGGAAGTAAGGGCTCTAGAGCCTTTAGTGTTCAATCAGGCAAGGGGTGTAAAGAGGAGTTATGATGAGGAAGAGCAAAAAGTGCAAGGGGAGTTGTAAAACTGTACAAGCTTTGATAGATAAGGAGGGACAAGATTACGGAGTGCTTTAAAAGTGAGCAGAATTCTATACAGTAAAAAAAAAAAAAAAAAAAAAGAGTGCAAAGGAAAGCTGTCAAAAATACTGATTTTGTTTCTCTGTCCTCAGAAATGAAGCATTTTTATCCTCCACAGAAAGTGTTCATAGAATGAGCAATGGTGCAGAGAATAAATGCGGATATCTATTAGCAGTTTTTAAAAACAAGTGTATTCAGCAATAACTCTTCGGATGTTACAGTAAGTGAGGCAAGTACACTCTCTGGCCCAGTAAAAACACAAGCAAACCAATGGAATATTGTCTTATATCTGGAAAAAAAAAAAATTTTGTAACTCAAAGTTATTATTATTATTATTATTAGAAAAGGAATTTAAAAAGTATGATATCATTGATATCCATTTACTGAAAAGCATGATATGAATAACAGGGCTTTAACTGCTCACATGGCCGAGCAGCCGCTGGTATGCAGACTCGTTCAAACATATTACTGTATTTTTGCCCTTCTATTTATTTATTTTTATTATAATTTTTTTTTTACCCCTTAAACCTTTTTGGTTACGATATCGTGTAGGTGGCACAGAACATTTAACTATTCAGAACAAAGCTCTATCTAAAACTGTGCTAGTTAAACAACTGTGATGTGGTAACATACCTTGAGCATACAATGTGAGCACAGCCTGAATGGCTATGTAAACGCCTGAAAACTGATAAGTCTCAAACATAACCTACAGGAAATATAAAACAGACAGATTAATAAGTGCTACTGATTTAAAAGCAAATCCTGCTGGGTTCTCAGACATGAGATACATACAGATGTTAATGGGGATAATAAAATAATCTTTATACTATTCTCATAAATAAATAAATAAAAGACACAAACAGTCTCTTTTATTTGTACTGTTAGTTATGTAACCCAAAAACAATGCTTTATTCTGTACCATCAAAAGTTCCGGTTTGACTTGAACATGCCTTTGTTTAATTTGCCAGATTGTGTAAAAGCCTGAAACTGCTGTCTCACAGTGAAACCATACAAGTCTGCTCCAAAATATAGCAGAAAGTATTTCCAGATTAGATGAAAATTATTCCAGAAATGAAAGGGGGACTAAATCTATAATAGGTGTTGATGGTCAGGTGTCCACAAACACAAATATGGCCATATCGTGTACCAAACCAGTTCAGGGCAGTTCCACAAGCACTTAGAATTTTGCTAAAATGGGCCAGCAGAAAGAGATCTTAGATTTGAGAGTAACTCTAAATATCTCTGAGAGCAGGCTTTTTGTTTTTATAATCCTACAGTTAATAGGAACTTGTGCTCCATTTAACACTCATCTAAATTTCTGTTAGAAATCTGCAACAAAATGTATCAAAATCTACCCATCTGTTTATTCACATAGATCTGCTGCAACTTCTACTCTTCGACAAATGATGTGAACTGTTTAACATTTTAACAGGACATGTACATACCTCAATGATCTTCTCACGGTTTTTGGTGGGATTCATAGGGGGTTCGGTGAGAAGGATCTTGCAGTTGCGTGAGTCAATATTCAGTTTCTCTGGACCAAAAGTGTAGTCCCACAGGTGCTTCATGTCGTCCCAATTCCTGACAATTCCATTCTCCATCGGGTAGTTCACCTCCAGCATGGAGCGCAGCTCACTTGCCTCATCACCCACCATCAGGTCCTGAAAGGCCAAAGGTTACAATTTACTCACCAGTGCTTATATACTTTCAGTGTTTAAACTCAGACAAAACATCTAAAAGATTCCACGCTAAAAAATAATAATTCTTTACCTACTTCATCTGCAAGTGTATGAGAGATAACAATTTCAACATGTTTTGCTGTTCTGAGAAAAGAACAGAGAATCTCCATACTTATTTGACAGAACATTTGATGGGCAGTTAAAGTTGTAAAATTTCATGTTACAGATTTCTTTGGACAATGATCAGGATGAAAACTGAATACTTTTCTCCCTCCATCTCTGATACACTTATGACTAACACATCAGTTAGGAAGAATCACAAAGAATCCAACCTGCACTTATGGGATGTCCATGTGACAGCACAGATGCCATCATGGACAGCATACAGTAAGCAGCATGTTCAAAAGATGCACACAGCACTGGGGTCTTTGCATTAAAAACCTGACTCGGGCTTGCATCATTTGCACTGTGGGTACACAGTACCGCTGTGGCTCAAGATGAGCATTAGCATTAGGCGTGCAGCCACTGAGATGAAATGGATGGATAGCCGGATAAACCCCTACTTAAGGAGGTTTAATATCGTTAGTATGGCATGCACTGTACATAACTCCTCATGCACTGAATTCAGTCATTTTCATACACACACACACACACACACAATCTCACACACTAACCATTCTTTACTTGTCAGATTTTACTGTAGTATAACGTTTACTCAATGTGGCAAAACAGAAATGAGAAATACTGTATCTACATCAGTGAACCCAGTTCCTAATAAGTACATTATAGACACTTTGCACTAACCTGTTCCATCATGCACCAGGAAATGAAAAGAGAAAACCAAATAAAGACAAAACTGGGTCTGCAATGCAGCTTTGCAACTGTCACTGTTACTCTTACAGTTACACAATCCAGCACTGCTGATTAATGCAATTTCTCTGCAAATAGGTTGCGTTTCCACCTTAAAAGCAAGCTTTTTTCCTCTCTAATTCAGGCACTACAGTTGGGCGACTATCTCTTTTCTGTAGACCAATATACTAACATTAGGCCCTGACTGCTTTATGCAATCATGGTGCAATGAAGAAAGATAGAAACGCATTATTTCAACAAGGTGACTGTTTTGTTGTAAATGTTTCGCAGTCTTTTCAATCCATTATCATATATCATATCCCTATGTGGATCAGCAGGGTTTGTATCCTCAAATAGTTGGAATGTCTTTACCACAAGGTGTACAAAAACGGAACAAGAAAAAGTCACAAACTCTAATATTTAGCCGGACAGTCTGTATTTTTGTTTATGCATAAGGGTACATCATACAAAAGACGTCCTATACACTCTGTCTGCCTGAAACTGCTATGTTAGCAGTTTGTGGAAGCTTCACATATGGGTGTGATGGTCATGTGTCCACAAACTTTTAACCATATAGTTTATCCTACTATCTGTTACGACAAACCCTTTTAGCTTTGCATATTAATTCACTGATTTTCACAAGTACTGCCTGTACTTTGACACTGGAGGAGTGGCGTCACTGTTTTGAACACCACCCTACTTATAATCGATCTGTCCAACCTGCTTCCTGGTCACTACAATCTTATCTGACCGACGCCAACACGATATGCCCTGGAGGGGGGGGGGGGAAAAAAAAAAAAATCTTCATGAAAGTCACTGTAAAATTCTATAATTGTGTGTTCAGGAGTTTAGGAACTTGTAACAAAACATGTTTTTTTTTTATTTTTTTTTTTACATCAAGTAACTGACTACTCAGGCAACAAGAAAAGTGGCGTTTAATTAAACCAAGTGTCCAGACATGAAACCCCTTCTGTCTGTACAGAGAACCACATTCTGTGAAATATTTTAATTTTAAACTTGTAGTCAATGTTACAGTTCCTTTTGTTACTAAGAGGGGAAAAAATTATGTGGCAAAAAGGGGTGATGTTTTGGATAAGACAAGCTATGTCAATAAAAAAAAATAATTATAATGTTAGTGCAAAAACACCAAATAAATAATATTAAGTAAAATGAATAAAGAAGCAATACACCACAAATATGATATGAAAATAAATAATTAAAATAAGAAGAATTAGAAGTGAACCACTACAGCATTGAATTTTCTGGTTGAGGTTTGTTGCATGATGCATCACACAATTCTCAACAGGCGACCAGTGCAAACGCACACGTCACACTTACCATCTTTTTTTTATTCTACCTCAACACATGAAAATAAGAGAAGAGAAGAGGAAGAGAGAGAGACAGAGTATAAAAGGAAGCATGAAGAAGTCCGTCAAATCACGGAAAAGAATACAAGCTAACAGGAACTTCCACTTGTGTAAAACTGTTACAATCTGTCTGAAATAAAATGTCTAAATAAATCAAGAACTTAAAGAAAGATTATCAAATTAATACACAACTTTGAGGTAAAATACAGTCATGGGAAATAGTAATCCTTTTTAATCTTCCTTTCACAATGATTTACCCTTATTTCCACTAAATGCAGAATCTGCATGTTCTGACAGCGGCACAGCCTCAAGAACTGATCGCTCCCATTCGAGTGAGTGGCTGATTTTCCACACAGGTGCGCTGCGGCTCCCAGAAGTGTCCCAAAAGCACCTCTTCGTGCTGCTCTGCTAAAGTTATGCACAGTGTATTTTTGCGGGAGGCTGCTTCTGTAGTATTATTTTATTTTACACAAACATACACACAGGAGTATACAGTACAGGTCAAAGCAAAGTAATTAAGTGATAAAATATAATAAATAAATAAAATGTTTGCGGCATATTTACATAGCTATATGATACTAATTTGAATAAAACATCCGATTTGCTTTAAATAATTAACATTTCAAAGAAGGGTCTTTAAACAGAGGATGACATAAAATCGTCACGATTGCGAATATTGTCGCAACGTCAGAGATCCAGGGTAAGACAAAAATGAGCAGCCAGGTGTTACTGATGAAATGTACAGAATTAGAGGATCTTAAGAAGTGTGACTACCTGGAACACTCAGGTGTATGTCTCCATCATAACAAGACTACCTCAATATTGCACTTTTGTTTTGCAATTCCTATAGACTTCACGATTTTGGCATTAAGCCACCTCACTGTGAGATTTCAAGCAGCACTCAGATTTCCAGCTCAGAGTACGCATTGAATGTACCACAAGACTATTGCTTTCGAAACAATAAGTGCGAGTGAACTGAATGTTGAGATGCTAGCACTGCACATTTACATTACTCACCAGTGCACCACTATGCTCAGAGTTCCAATTCACTGACATTTCTCACTAAACAGCTGCCTAACTGCACTGCTTTATGTCCTGCCTCATTATCTGTGTACCATCACATGTGCACTCTGTCGTCCTATGCTCTGTCCACAATAAACAAACTTGGATGCATGTCCTAACAAGCAGTTGATAAAGTACAGTGCAAACTAACAGAAATATTAATGTAATATTTAATTTAAGAAACTTACGAATGACAATAAATATTTTTTTCCCTTTTTGGAATCTTGCCAGCGTTTGAAACTCATGATGTAACATGATTCAGCTTAGCTTGCTATGACATCGATGGACTCCACTTCACACCAGAATATTCTTATTCTGTTCAGCACCTTGCTGGATGTCTGAATTAAAGATACTAAGACAAAGTCTGTAACTGGAGCACATTGATGTGCTGTGATGGGAACTTTGGAGAGCTGTGCACAAGTGAATGCTCTTAAACATCATTGAAGTAAAGCAATGATTTTAATTTTAAAAAAGTGGGCCAAAATTCATCATCATCAATTAGGTCCGCATAAGTAAAAATATGGAATTGTACTTGACAGTGTACTTTTTCCCCCCATGACTGTATATTACTGAAAGTATTCTTTTTTCAAAATTAAATTACTGACCAGCTATTGAATCACTTTAACAATTCACTGGAAATAATCTTTCAAGTTAAAATGGGCAAGTTGTGTAACATCTGGAACTCACCTTAATCTCAATGTTTCCAACTTTAGCCGTGGAGCGAATGATCGGTCTGCCCACCAGTGCAGGGAAGATGTGTTCTGGAAAGTTGGAACCTGCATAACCACACTTCACAAACTACCCATAAGAAAAAAATTAGGGAGACAAAGAAAAACAAGGGATGGAGACAAGATTAGGAAAAGTCAGTATTGTATGTCCAAATGCAAATGATCTTAAACTTATTTCAAGTGAAAAAGACCAGGTTGTTCAGTAATTTTTCGAACAGTATTAATTAGGGAAATTTTACATGCTTCTATAAGCCTTATATGCAGTTTGACAATGTGACGTAATATCTGATAATATCATGGGTATCGTCTTAAAATACTCAACATGTAAAAGTCAATTCCAGAATTATCTACAAATTTCAAAACATGGGCAAAAATGACTAAACATTGCATACATTATACTGCATTACAAATAGATTTATTCATTAGTAGGGGCATTTAAAAACACATCTTTTGTGTTTCACTAAAATGTTGATAAATAAGACCCATTGATAAATGATTTGACGACTTCAAAATAAAATTCCTTTAATAAAAAGTCCTTAAAAATATATAATTGGAAAAAAACAATTGTTTATAAATTTTTGTCATTTTCCTGTAGGGTGTCAATAATTATACATTATTATTTAATTGCTTTCAATTATAAAATATCAATTACTCATTAATTGCAAATTTTCTCATAAAAGTTAGTTTCCTTTCTAACTTACAGGAAATAACCTAAAAATGTTGCACTGTGCACACAACTGTCCAATATCAGTCTAGTCACTTCTATCATTAGTTGTGTACTTTTTATTTTATAAATACATACATGTATATAAAGCCAATTCAGCAGTAACTGCTGAAAAAACATTAATGCTTGCTATGCCAGAGAGGTATCAGAACATTCAGCGCATCACAGCTGACTGTGCATGTTGTTTATCTGGCCTCTAAATTCCCCAGATTTCAATCTACTCAAGCATGCATGGGAAGTTCTAGACAAACAAGTCTGATCCACAGAGGGCCAATCTCGCAACTTACAGCGCTTAAAGCATCTGCTGCTAATGCCCAAGTGCCATATATAACAGCATACCTTCAGAGGTCTTAGAATCTCTTGTGGAGTCATGACTCGTGGGGTCAGAGCTCTTTTGTGGCACGAGAGAAGCAACACATAATATTGGTTTTAATATTGGTTTGCAATGTTACAGTGTGTGTATACTGACTCTGATCCCTTTACTGAATTGCAATGCATGTATAAAGGGGACATAAATGAGCTTTAATTATAATTTTTAACCAATCCTTTGCTTAAGATTCCTAGTGTCTGCCTTACATGGTCATAGAGTGCAGTCCAACCTATGTGCGCGCAGCTTCACTATTGCTTTAGGCTGCGGCTTTCAGGGCCAAGCTCACTTCCTCCTGATTCATCTACTGAAAACTGACTACCTCCCACTGCTGCACTTCCTCTTTACAACAAGGAAGTGTGTTTTACAATGAGAACTAAACCTTGCACCAACTTAGCAACCGTCACTAGTGATGGTAACCTTTTAGACACCATTAATAAAATTTAATTTAATTATTTTTTTAAACCCGGCAAAACGTTTAGGTTAGATTCAGCACTCCAAGTCAGAGCTGATTATTATACGAGTTGAGACAGCAGGTTCAGACAATTCACTACCAGTGCGTGAAGCCTGATTGAGCTGCGATAAATGTCCTCAGCAACCAGTTACTCGTCATCACTGTTATTCTCATTTGTGCAAAAAATTGCTTTTCTTGGCTATAGTTACAAGCAATAAAATCGACTTAATTCCAGTCATAACCATATTTTCCATCGTGTCCATTTTCCAGCTACTCACTACCACTTCTTCTTTCTGTCTGTGTTCTTGCCTGAAATCAAGGTATTTTTAGCATCTAGTTGGTTTGACCCCATTTATGTTGTTAGTCTCTCGGCTGTTCCTGCCAACAGGTCTACACAGCAGACCATCCAATGCATCCGCACACAAAACTTGGCACATTTACGGCGGATGCTCTCTTGTGAGTGGCTGGGGTTTGGGTGAGAATTGAACACGGCCAAATGTATCAATTTATTTCAATTCCATGCTGTTTTGAGTGTCCTCTGAATAACATTCTCTCTCCACGTAACAGGTTTGCTATGCAAACACTATTCTATGCATATGCAAACTGGAAGATGGCGTCATTGGAAGACTTCTGAGCAGTCATTGCATACTGAAGAGAGAGAGAGAGAGTTGGAAACACTAAATACATTTCATTTTTGGTTCATGTGTTTCTACTGTCTGAATGACGACGTGGAAATCAATTCTTGCTCGCTTCAAACTTAACACTGACCAAACGACTTGAGAGTCAGTCGAGCACAGTGACGCACCTGCTGCTCACTTTCTTGACCAAACTAGCAGCAGCAATGTCGGGGCTGGCTAAAGAAGTGACATTACCTCAGTGTGCACACGCGTTTAAGCGTTATGGAGCAGATGTCTTGCTGCTTTGCGGACGATAAAACATGACATCTGTGTCACTGCGCTTGACTGGAACGCCACACACTCTGTGCTAGTCCTATTCGTGCAGCTGAAAGAGCAGCTAGCTAACTAACCCTACCAGCTACTGCACTCTCCTTATTCACCTCATACCATATTTCAAGTTTAACTTCTCTCACTAACAAGCTAACAAATTTGTATTATTAACATTTTGACAGATATTGTATCATCTTCCAAGTTATTGGCAGGTACTTCGAAAACAAGCGCATAAGAACGTTTTCTCATAAACAAGACAGAGAGCTAACGGAGACTAGCTGTGTAGGCAGCTAGCTGCAAATATCTAGAGAAATGTGTTAAATTCAGCGCTTTTTTCTTCTTTTTTTAACAAACATTGTAGAGCTGTAGAAGACAGCACATAAATAATTCGTAGTTAAATAAAGGTCAACACATTCCAGCTCAAGGCTTGGCTACGCTTTGACAGCAAACTAACTAGCCAGCTAACTTCCTGTCAGCGACCGTTCTCCCCTGTTCTGCGGCGCATTCGCAATGCTTCTAGTGAGCAGAACTCCGTGTGGAATCTAATCTCAGGATGCGACTTACCCCAGTTCCGTTGTCACAAACCACCACTTTCCTGCCCTGGCTGTCCATCTTTCCAAAATGCAGGAACCGACAGATTCTTTTCAAGTTTATGAGCAAAGTAAAGCTATGCCGAACAGCAGAGTTTTACTTCCTGCTGCTGCCTCAGAGCCTCTCACTCCCTCCCTCCCTTCCTCTCACTCACTCACTCCCTCTCACTCACTCCCTCCCTCCCTTAGTGCCTCTCACTCTCCCCCGTAAAGCCTCTCAATCCCTCACTCACTTCTTCTCTCTCACACCCTCACTCTCTTTCCCCCTCAATGTCAAGTCAAGTCAATTTTATTTATATAGCGCTTTTAACAATTGACATTGTCGCAAAGCAGCTTTACACAATAAAAGAAGTAAGTTTATATGCAATGTGTATGAATCAAAATGATAAGATTGTCCCTGATGAGCTAGCCGAGGGCGACGGGCGACCTGAAGTCACAGGTCCCCAGAGCATCAATCGATGACAGGACAGTCTTCATGGAAACTATCCCCAGCCACCACACGAATCCAGGCAGACCACACGGTGCATCCATGCGACGAGATCTCCAACCAGAAGCAAGACTCCAGGACGGGTTAGACGGGTCCAGAGGGCAGAGGGGTCTGGATCACTGGCAACTCAGGAGTGACATGTATAGCTCGACAGAGAGAAAGAGAGAGGGAAAGGAGAGACGGAGAGAGAGAGAGGAGAGAGCAGAAGAGGAGAAAACAGAAAATAAGGAGAGATGGCAGTTAGGTATGGTCACAGTCAACATGTATAAGGTGAATGTATATTTAGTGCAAAGTACAAGCAGGGACTCCGGCAGGACTAACTATAACAGCATAACTAAAAGGGAGAGCCACAAGGAAACACAGACATGAGGGCTCCCTGTGATGTAAAGCAACCAATCACCTCACCGTCAACAAACCTGAGTGATCAATGAGAGTGGGGAAGACAGCATCTAAACATACCAGTTCACCAGAATACTCTACGTCCATGAGTCCCCCAGATCTGCTCCTTTACCTAAGGTTAATCTATTTACAAAAATGCTTAGCTAAATAAATAGGTTTTTAGCCTAGACTTAAACACTGAGACTGTGTCTGAGTCCCGAACATTAATAGGAAGACTATTCCATAACTTTGGGGCTTTGTAAGAAAAAGATCTGCCCCCTGCTGTAGTTTTAATAATACGTGGTACTGACAGGCAGCCTGCATTCTTTGATCGAAGTAGGCGTGGCGGATCGTAAGACACTAGCAGTTCACTCAAATACTGTGGCGCGAGACCATTTAGTGCTTTAAATGTCACAAGTAGTATCTTAAAATCGATGCGAAATTTCACAGGGAGCCAATGCAGTGTAGATAAAATAGGGGACATGTGCTCGTATCTTCTGGTTTTAGTGAGGACTCTCGCTGCTGCATTCTGTACTAACTGAAGCTTGTTTATAGACCTAGTTGAACAACCAGACAGTAAGGCGTTACAATAGTCCAACCTAGAGGTGATAAAGGCATGAACTAGTTTTTCTGCATCATTTAGTGACAATATGTTTCTAATCTTGGCAATATTTCTAAAGTGAAAGAAAGCTATCCTGGTGATATTATCTACACGTGCTTCAAACGAAAGGCTGGAATCTATAATCACACCAAGGTCTTTTACTGTTGCATTTGATGGAACAGAAAGGCCATCTAAAGTTACAGTGTGATCAGAAAGCTTACTTCTAGCTACTTGTGGTCCTATGACCAGAACTTCTGTCTTATCAGGATTAAGCAGAAGAAAATTAATTAACATCCAATCTCTTATGTCCTGCACACACTGCTCAATTTTAGCAAACTGGTTTTTCTCATCTGGTTTTGCTGAGACATATAATTGTGTGTCATCAGCATAACAATGAAAACTAATACCATGTTTACAAATTATGTTGTCCAGAGGAAGCATGTAAAGGGAAAAAAGCAGTGGGCCTAAAACTGAACCCTGTGGAACACCAAACTCCACTTGAGAACATGAGGAATGGTCACCATCTAAATCTACAAACTGATAACGATCAGTCAAATAGGATCTGAGCCACACGAGGGCAGTTCCCTTAATTCCTACTACCTTTTCTAATCTGTGAAGGAGAATACTATGATCAATGGTGTCAAAAGCTGCACTGAGGTCCAGTAACAAGTATAGTGACGCAACCCTGATCAGAGGTCAATAGGAGGTCGTTTACTACTTTAACAAGTGCTTTCTCTGTGCTGTGATGAGGCCTAAATCCTGACTGATACAGTTCATTTATGCTATTTCTGTGTAGATGTGAACATAGCTGCTGTGATACTACCTTTTCCAGAATCTTGGAGATAAAGGGAAGGTTTGATATCTGCCTGTAATTCGAAAGCTGACTGGGGTCAAGGTCAGGTTACTTGATTAGCGGTTTAATAACGGCTAATTTAAAGGATTTGGGGACACACCCACTACTGAGTGAACAGTTAATTACTTTCAACAGGGGTTCTATTATTGCTGGTACTATCTGTTTGAGAAAATGTGTCGGTATAGGATCTAATATACAGGTTGACGATTTTGAAGAAGAGATGAGTGAAATTAGTTCCCTCGCTTCAAGGGGAGTAAAGTATTCTAAGTTCTGATGTGATGTGGTTAGTTCATCTGAATTATTTAAATTGTCTGGTTTCAAAGCCTGAATTTTTTGCCTAATATTTATGATTTTGTTATTTAAAAAGTTCATGAAATCCTCACTACTGCATGATGTTGTTGTGGAGATTTCTGCAGTGGTCTTGTTTTTAGTTAATCTAGCTATGGTATTAAATAAAAATCTCGGGTTGTTTTGTTATTTTCTATAAGAGTGGAGAGATACGTTGATCTAGCATCACTGAGAGCTTTTTTATAGTTCAGGATGCTCTCCTTCCAAGCTATTTTGAATACTAACAATTTAGTTTGGCGCCATTTACGTTCAAATTTTCGAGCGGTTTGTTTTAAAGCACGTGTGTGGTCATTATACCAAGGAGCGAGTTTCTTATCTCTAATCATTTTCCTTTTAACTGGAGCTACATTATCTAAGCTATAACGAAGTGCTGACTCTAGATATTCATTCGCCTGTTCGAGTTCTGTGAAGTCAGATGGCGATCCAATCACAGTTGATAACTCTGGAAGATTATTGATAAAGCTCTGTGCGGTATTTGATGTAAATGTACGTTTAAGGCGGTAGCGCGGTGCTGTGCATACATTATTACTATGACACGCTTTAATCGAGACAAGGTAGTGATCTGAGATAACTTCAGACTGATTATATTTCCTATACTT